>JABFFI010000385.1:0-27128 GCA_013623725.1 Fusarium robinianum | reverse complement strand
TGTCAGACTTTTGGCGTGTCACGTGTCATAGTAACAGTTAGTAAGCAAAAGCTGCGTCAGGTGACGGCCATGTGGGAATCGAAATTGGGCTTGTGTTCAGAACAAACAGATGAATACATACAAGCAATGGAGGCACATACCCTCTTCCCTGCACTCTCGGTACCTTTAACCAATTGGGCTCATTGTGAATGGCTAGGTTGATGTTCCAGTTGCCTTTGATACTGTACATAGTTATAGTTGACCTTGAAATGCGTTGCTTGTCTTGAGGATTTCGTGTCTGTCCATTGTGTTGCCCATCCACGACCTGAGACCATCTTTTCCCAACAACACACTCCCGCCGTGATCGGCGACACAATGACTTGCGAGACATCACGACATCCATGTCCGAAATACTTACCCCGCTATCATCAATCTATTTCCCCAGGCCGGTCCCCACGCTTACAACCCACAGAGCTCATCTTGTTAGTCACAGTCTACTCATCCGTCGGACTTCCTCCGAGCTCAGCGTCTAGAGCCATTCGGACGGCATATAAACTCGGTTGCGGCGAGCTCCCCCCGAGTTCAATCTCTTCTTGAAAAAAAATTCTTTACTCGTTGTGGGCGCTCTTGTGTTGTGTTGTTCAACTCCCTCCATCATCGTCGTCGACGGACACGATCCTCCGCTACTCCATCATGCCCCTCCCCACAGCCTCCATATACCAGCCGCCCTCGGCCGACCTGGCCAAGTTTGCGGCGAGAAGGAGTGTCGTTCACAGTACGGAGGGAATTGTTGCCGCCCCTCAGCCTCTGGCCGCCAATTGTGGCCTTGAAGTCCTCCGAGCTGGAGGTAACGCCGCTGTAGGTCGCGATCTGCCTCACAAAGAAATCCTATAAAATGAGTCGCTTACACATGTCCAGGATGCCGCTGTTGCAGTTGGTATGCCTTCAATGCTAAGGATGGACGTCGTGAGAGCCATGTCTAACACTTTATAGCTGCGGGACTCAATGTCACAGAGCCCTGCTCTACGGGCATTGGGGGTGACATGTTCATCCTCTTCTATGATGCGGCTACAAAGAAAGTAAAGTCCATGAACGGCTCCGGTCGCTCAGGAGCCAAGTACACTCTAGAAACCATCCGAAAGGACCTCAAAATACCTGATGGCAAGCCTGGTACTATCCCAATGAACAGCGTCCATGCGGCTACTGTTCCTGGTGCAGCAGCTGGATGGGTTGACACCGTTGAGCGATTCGGCAGCGGTAAGCTCAGTCTCAGCCAGATCCTGGACCCTGCTATTCGGCTGGCTGAGAAGGGCTTCCCCGTTTCCGAGATCGCATCGCATTCTGTAAGTCAACCGCTGTCAATACAAGCCATTTTACGCTGGCAGGTACTGACGAGTCAAAGTGGCAAAGCTCCGAGCAACTCCTTAGAGATGCTTCCCCCAACTTCGCCGAGATGCTCAAGAAAGACCCCAACGCGAAAGACGGAGTTAGAGCGCCTCGGCCAGGTGAAATCATCAAACTCCCCAACCTTGCGAAAACCTTCAGGACGTTGGCGACCGAGGGGAAGAAGGGTTTCTACAGTGGACGCATCGCGGAGGAACTGGTCAAGGTTGTGAAAGACCTCGGAGGTCACCTCGAGCTGGATGATCTAAAGCACCACCTAGAAACAGGAAGCGAGCCTACAGAGCCGATTTCCATCAAGTTTCGTGGCCAGGGTCTTGCCGACACCCCTGGCGGTGGTATCGAGCTTTGGGAGCACCCCCCGAACGGACAGGGCATCGTCGCCCTGATGGCCCTGGGCATTATCGAACAAATCGAGAAGCAAGGAAAGATCCCGAAATTCGGCCCCGAGGATTTCAACACCACACCATATCTGCATGCCATCATCGAGGCTCTCCGGCTTGGCTTCACAGATGCCAGCTGGTATGTCACGGACCCCAATGTCACCAAGGTCCCAGCCAAGGGCATGATCTCGCCAGAATATCTTGCAGAGCGTGCAAAGCTTTTCGATCCCTCCCAGGTTTTCCCGCCTGCGCAGCCTGGTAACCCGCCGTACGTTTCGCCGGCGCTCCAGAGCTCTGACACCGTGTACTTCACCGTCACGGATTCTGCCGGCAACGCCGCCTCGTTCATCAATTCAAACTATGGTGGGTTTGGCACTTCTATCATCCCCAAGGGATGCGGATTCACGCTGCAGAACCGCGGCGCGAACTTCTCGTTGGACGTGAACCACCCGAACAAGCTTGAGCCCAGAAAGCGACCATACCACACCATCATTCCTGGCATGGCAACGAATCTCAGCGATGGCTCTCTCCACTCTACCTTTGGCGTCATGGGCGGATTCAACCAGCCCCAGGGACAGGTTCAGGTGCTGCTTGGACAGACGGTTGCTGGGTTGAACCCTCAACAGGCACTCGATGCTCCCCGTATCTGCATCGGCGCGGGAATGCCGGACGAAGGTAATGTGCTAGATTGGACGGTCCACGTGGAAGATGGAATGCCCGAGGAAACGGTCAAAGGGCTGAAGAAGCTCGGGCATAAGGTCGTAGTCCTGAAGGGCTGGAAGAGAGGCATGTTCGGCCGTGGGCAGATCATCCGCTGGACTGTCGACCCAGATGGAACGCCGGTTTGGTCGGCGGGAAGCGACGGCAGAGCAGATGGCGCAGCGCACCCTTTGTAGTCACAATTTCGACGTTGAAGTTGCCTTGTCATCCAAATCTATTTGCCATTGCTGTACAGATATGTCGCTGTACACAGGTATCTTGTGCCTAATCCCAAGTTATTACATCTAAGCGTAGTCATACACATTCAAGCCGATAGGCCCAGGCTTGATATTTTTATTCTTTTCTTTTTTTTACTCCTGCTTTCCAGCCTCGGGCTCACCCTCAAGGATGACCTTCTTCTCCTCGAACAGCTTGGCCAGGTCTCCGTTCTGATGCATGGAAACGAGAATATCGCATCCACCAACGAAGTCCTTGTCGACGTAGAGCTGGGGAATCGTCGGCCAGTCCGAGTACTCCTTGATACCTTCCCTCAGCTCTGGGTCCTCGAGGACGTTGAAGGCAGCGAACTTCTCGGGGTTAACGCCCTGGAGGCCGAGGATCTGGATGGCGGCTCGGGAGAATCCGCACTGAGGGGTCTCGGGGGTGCCCTTCATGAAAAGGACCACAGATGCAGAGGAAACGGCCTTGTCGATGGCTGATCGGGTCTCGTCGGAGAGGAGGCGCACTTGGAAGGGGGTGAGAGGGGAGAAGGGTGCTCGGAGGAGGTTTGCCGGTGCGCGGACAGCAGCGGGCCTGGCCGCTTGCCGGAGGAAGGTCTGGAGATTGAGAGGGTTAGTAGCGATCAATAGTAGGGGTTTTGTGGGTTTATTCGCACTGAAGCAACTGTTCGCGAGAACATTTTAGGGAATTGAGACTCGGTGAGGCGTGTTGATTGACGGTGATGGCGCAAGAAGATGCTCTCGCTGAAGAATCAACTGAATTTAGTGATGTCAAGGATGTTTGCGGCCATCCCCCGGAGAAAGAGCTGTGGCGCTGTGGAGAATGCTATCAGCCAATCAAAAACGCCCCAATTGCAGGTTTGCAGGTTCCTGTGGCTGGTGACTGGCTCTTTCGGCGGGATTCGACGTGGCTGACCGTTGTGGCGCCGAAGTGGCTCGGACCGGCATCGGCTTACAGCATCACAAGCCGGCAGCGGGAGCCGGTTCAAAGGCACGCAGACACGCAACCACCGACCAAGGTAAGCTCAGAACCGTTACAAATTATCTCATGTTAGAAGGTTCGGGTGAGTATTTCTGCTCGTTAGTCACATCATTGCGACGACGGAAGCGGGTGTCCGAATGGCGAGAACAGATTTTGGCTGGCACGGGTTCATGGAGAGTTCATCAGATGACGTGGGGATGGCGGGGTTCATAAAGACTTGTTGCATTCCACTCCCAAAGATGGCCGAGGAAGTTTTCCTTTAAATTTAATTGATCATATCATTTCGTACTTTTGATTCGATTGCTCAATTCTTTATCCCTCAAAATTCTTTATCCCTCAATCCCCTGCTGAACAACGAGAGCTACGTCTTTCCATTGACAACATCCTGGTACAACCTTCCCGAGCATCCACCAGATTCGATCCACACATCCTCTTAGAGATACGGACCAGCCTCACCCAGTTCAATACCCCCAACATACGGGCTCAATAACTCTCCCGTACATCTGGAAAATGCTTCACACCATCCAGGCCGGGCACGATGCCCACCATGAGCATTTCACCCGAAATTCGGCTAAATCTCTAGAAGTCGCCCGCAACGACGGCAAACGTCACGTCCTGCTGGCTGCCTCCGGCTCAGTCGCTACTATCAAGCTTGTCAAGATCATAGAGGGCCTTTCTTCTCATCATAACCTCTCCATCCGCATCATCCTCACCAACTCGGCCACCCACTTCCTCGCAGGCCAGTCGCAAGAGCAGCCCACCATCTCCGCCGTCGCTCATCTTCCCAACGTGGACGCCCTATACACCGACTCCTCCGAGTGGGCGCAGCCATGGAAGCGCGGCGCCCCCGTCCTGCACATCTCGCTACGTAGGTGGGCAGATGTGCTGGTGATTGCGCCATTGAGCGCCAACACGATGGCCAAGATGGTCAACGGCATGTGTGATAACTTGCTGACGAGCGTCATTCGCGCCTGGGATGTCACGGGTGCGGTAGACGGGGTGAAGAAGAAGATTGTTGTGGCTCCGAGCATGAACACGGCCATGTGGCGGCATCCAGTCACGGCAGCGCAGCTGAAGACGCTGGAGAAGGACTGGGGGGGAGAGAATGGGTGGATCGAGGTGTTGCAGCCGATTGCGAAGACATTGGCTTGTGGAGATGTTGGTGATGGTGCTATGGTTGAATGGGAGAGGATTGTCGAGGTGATTGAGGAGAAGATTGGTGCGAGCAAGCTTGGAGTCCCCGCGAAATGAAGTCTCGTCGGAGAAGTCTGCTTGGTTCCGAAGAAGTGATTTAATGGAAAGGCGTTCATGGTTCTGGGATGGGGTTATGGGAAAGAAAAGGAAGCCAGTTTGTATGTATGATATGTTGGCAAGATGAACACGAAACTGATGGGACTAATATGCCCTTTTGCAAGTGTGCTGCGATTCTGGCTGAAGCCATCGAGCAACTGAACCCGCCTACCTTACCTATTTACATGTACCTAGAAGTTTTAAGCTGTTAGTTGCCAATTTAAAGTCAACCCCAATCAATCTAGCAGCAAGATACGTGTTATTTTTACCAAGCATCATCATCAGATTCGATGCCATGGGAGGCAGGAGCAACCAAATAAGTCGGCGTTGCTCCTTCCTAGGTAAGTAGCCAACGACAACGTAACAGACAGCATTTGAAGTTCGGCAGGCAGGCGGGAGCAAGTAAAAAACTTCTCAAGCACCTTCCTTAACTCGTCTCGCACCGAAGAAATTGCCCATCTCATATTTCTGAATCTTCACCCTCCCACCCTCACCACACCTCTCGCACAACGTGTCAACCCTTCTTATTCAAGCCTCGCCATGGACCACCCATCCCGCAAGATCAAGGTTCCGAAATCGAGCTCGAGCCTATGGACAGGAGAAGCCAATTCATCTTCAATCTCTAACTTGCGTGCTCGCCTACGAACTCATGACAACCCAGGGACCAGCTCCTCGACAAAACCCCCGCCGTACCAAAATGTCTACCAACAGGTTCAGGCGTGCTTTGGCAACAGTGCGCTTGCCCCTAGGCATGACGAACAGAACACTTTGCGGGGTCCAGAGGCCCAGGATGCAGTCCTTCAACTAAGAGGTGAGTGTTCCTCTTCCATCCCACTTACATCCAGACAGCTGACTTGCTTCGAGAGGCCTTTGTGCGTATGGGAATGAACCTCCATGCTTCTGCGATAGAGCATCTGATGCAGGTTCACTCCGATATCCAATCCAGAATCTCCCAGTTTTCGACCGATTCTGCTGCCGCCCTTTCTCAGTGCGACGCTCTGTACTCGAACATCGCCTACCCCCTGTCTGCGACCCTGTGCCACTCCGACAATCTGCCTCGCGCTACCATTTCCACTCATCTAGCGAACTTGAAAAAGGAAATTGCATCAGCAAAGGGCGAGCTCGTGGCCCTTGGCGATGAGTGGGATGCGTGTTTTCGTGCCGAGTTAGAAGCTTGGAAGGAGCTGAATGGCGCAGCCAGAGGCCCAGCTTTGGCGGCAAATGAGCTCGACAGAGAGGCTGCCAAGATGGCAATCGCATTCAAGTCCGAGGCTGAGTCGATTATAACGGAGAAATGTCGTCTACTAGGAGCGATCGAGAAGGTATGGTGGTTCTGCAACAGAGTGTTGGGTGATGAGTAACCTGAAGCAGGAGTACAAAGCCGACATCCAAGCCGAGACGCTGAGGATGATGCAGAACATGATGGCAGACGAGTAGAGCATGATTTCTCCCCTTCGGTTGATTCCGCCGGGGCGATTCTAGTCATCCCTACAAACAGTCTCTTGTAGGTGTTGGTTGTTCATGTCCTTGACAGTTAACTACTTTTTATTTTCCGAATCTCGTCATCACCTACAACTAGGTCCTCACCATTCCCACTCGATGTGGATGCAATGATGCATTATGAAGACCCCCGTGGCCATTTTGTATCAACCAAAGCACTAGATCCGCTAAACGCCATCCCATGAATACCTTCCATCCAGTTTTCGTGTCCAAGCGAGAGCATTATCATCGCATCACACATTCACTGCTTCTCAGGGATCACAACACCCCACGGATGTTGGGTGCGACCGTACATGATGTCTCCGAGCCATCCCTTGATCTTGCCAGTGACCTCGCCAGGAGCGCCCTCGGCGCCCATAGGGATGTTGACATCCTTGCCGCGGTGATGGATCTGGGAAACGGGGCAGATGAAGAACTAGAAGCAAAATGAGTCAACAATTGTGATAAACAACGCGTGGTAATGGGCAACTTACAGCAGTACCGGCAGCAAAGGCCTCGAGGAGACGGCCCTCAGCATCAGCCTCAAGCACCTCGGCAATGGTGTACTTGCGCTCGGTGATCTCGAACTCGCTGCCGAGTCGCTCACGGGCGAGCTCAAGACAGCTCCTTCGGGTAACGCCATCCAAGATCAACTTGTCGTCCAGTGGAGCGGTAATGATTTCCTTCTTGCCGTCCTTTCGCTTCCAAACAACAAAGAAGTTGCTGGCACCGGCCTCGGTACACTCGCCCTGGGTGCCATAAAGCCAGAGAATCTGGTGGTAACCACGAGTCCGGGCATCGGCGGTAGCCAACAATGAGGGGCCGTAGTTGGCGCCTACCTTGGCATAGCCAAAACCACCAACCCAGGCGCGGACCATATCCTCGGGGGAGGTGTGCAGTCGCATACCACCGGGAGGAGCGTCCAGGCGGGGCATATAGGTGACGATGATGTACAGAAGAGCCTGCTTGGGAGCAGCGACGCCAAGTTGAGGCGCAGTACCGATAACGGTAGGTCGAATGTATAGGAAGCTACCGGCGCGGTCCTTGGGAAGCCATTTGGTGCCGTCGACAGACAGCAGGGCGATCATGAGCTTCTCGACCTCGGAAGGCTCGAAGTCGGGGAGGGAGATGCGGTTGGAGGACATTCGAAGACGAGCGGCGTTGCGGTCCGGGCGGAAAATGCGCAGCTTGCCATCATAGCCGCGGTAGACCTTGAGACCCTCGAAGCACTCGGTGGCATAGTGCAGCACAGAGGCCGTGGGCATGAGGCTCAGGGGGCCGTAGGGCTTGAGTTCGGGGGCAGTCCAGCCGATAGATTGCTTCCATGAAGCGAGGACCATGTGGTCGGTGGCGATGGTCTCGTCGCCAGAGTGAGCGGAGGCCTCATCGGGGACAGCACGAGGGTTCTGAGTGTAGGTGTAGGTGAGCTTGGAGGCATCGAGGGGAGCCTGGGCGGTCTGTCCGTTGGCAACGGCGGGCGCAACGGCTTCCTTCTTCTGGAGGGCAGCGGCCGTCAGGTTGACGTCCTGGGTCGCGACGGCGGAGGGAGCCATTGTGGTGACGAGTTGTTGTGAGAATGAATTGGAGGTTGGGAGGGGTGACGATGGAGTGTGAAGAAGGTTGTGGGTGGTGGTGACTCAGAGACTGGTCCTCGTTAAAAAGAAGCGGGATGGCGAGCTACAACAAGCACGATCAAGTAACACACGGACTTTTGCACGGCCTACAACAGGAATTGAAGAACAAAGGATAGCCAATTCGATCAAGGAGGGTCGTGAGAGGCAAACTTTATAACCTGGGGGGCTCGGTCTCTTTGAGGGCTCCCTCTCCTCCCTCTCCACTTGTTTGCGGAAGGGCGAAATGGAAGACCAGGTGACGAGCAAAGTTGTTGACGACGGCCCGCTGTCTGTCTGTCCGGATATCCCGCCTCTGCCCGCGCGCCGCTCTCGGCTCCGGCCCATCCACTGATAACGACGGAGGACGGCTTTGTGGTACCTGGTCATGCGTTATGCGTTGAGAACGCCATCCAAGGGTTAAGTAACCGACTTAATCGAGTTTACCGTCATTAGGAGCGCTCCACTTGGTTGGAGGATCCTACATACGGCTTGTGGAGGGGCCGAGGGTGTTGGGCGAGAGGTCTTCCAGAATTTTTCTGGGTTGACATGACAAGGCTTCACCGAGAGATCGACGGGGACGGGGCCCAAGTAGGTAAAGCAAGCCATTGTCCAGAGTTTTCGATTTTTTTCTGGGCTTTCATTCTCGCCGGTCACCTTACCCAGTTCACAAAAAAGATCTCACTGACTCACTCAATCCAGATCCAGACTCATGGCATCTTGAACCCTTGCAACGCCATCGGCGTGATCGGCACTTGTTCCTTCCCACGTCTAGAATGGAGCCCGGGGGCGCAGAAACCGTGAATGAAAAAACATTAATTGACTCCACCGCCATGGCGCTACAATACATCTGCATACAGTTCTTGTGTGTATACATACGTGCGATGTTGTTGTGATAACGAGTGAGCCGCGGTGGGGGAACCAATGACCTCCTAGGATCAGACATGGATGGACAAGAACCAGGGCGTTGCAGGATGTTGGGGCAACGTGCGCGCCCTTGCTCGGTACAAGTTGGACAAGCTGGACAAGCTGGACATGGAAGTGGTGATGGACGGAATTCTCGGTCATGGGGGGACGGCCCGGGTTCCCCGTGCTGTCAATTCCGATAGAAGGAGCTCCCAGGATGCTCGATTCCAGGTTTTCAGTCGCAATATTTTCCCCATTTCCTCGTTGATCCTTCCTAGCCCTCGGTATAAACAACAAACTGGCGCCGCACTTGACTTCTTGATGCTTACAGGAGGGACGGGAGGGAAGGGAGGTCAGGTGCGGAAACTGGGCGTTGGCCGTGTATAGCCGCCAATTGCCATGACCGGCGGGCGGCTTAAAAAAAAACACATCCAATGGATTCTGGTTGCGCGGCGTTAGTTATGAGGTCATGCAGAGCCAGTAGTGTTTTTTTCTTCTTCTCATTCTTCTTTTCTTGTCTTCGTTACCCCGGTAAGAGAGTGAAGCGCGGGTCACATTACATGAACCTGCAGCGGGTCTTATCGACGATCGGGACTGCCGAAAAGGCGGGCGGGCGGCGAAAGGGGGGGGCTCGCTCGGCTTGTTGAGGGTCTACGGAGTAAGGAGACGGAGTAGACGGTTTGAAGGGTGCGGAGTAGTGTGGGACGCTCCGGGGAGTGAGAGGAGCGGTGACATTGTGGCTCGCGTGGGAGGTCATCATGACATGGGCCATACCAATGGTGGCGGGACAAAGATGGTGACAGCGGACCGAGAGGCTGAATAGCATTGAAGCGTCCATTGCTTTTATAGGTAGGTATCTATATTATCCTATTATGCCGTCTTTGACTCCCGCTTTTTAACCATCACCAGGGGCCTGTTGAAGACCACACACAAACACTCTTCCCTTTCTCTAAATCCCCCCAGTTGCCGTGGCGGAAGTATTGTCATGATATGATACCAAGGCAGACCGCCAAAGCGCGCCACGATGCACCTGCCGCCACGATCTACTACTCGTGTCACACTTCCCACGCCCGCATACACGACTTAGCAACTCAGACTCTGTCAGCCTCCTTCTTTCGCTGCTCCTCCTCGAGAATCTCGCGCTCCCGTGCAGCGGCCTCGACCTCGGCCTTCATGCCCTTGGCTCGCTGTCGGGCCTCGTACATGTCGCGGCTCTTCATGATGCGCTGCACAATCTCGCCGGCGTTGACGTGGGCGAAGGGGTGGTCGCCGATCTCGCGGTAGATGCCCATCTCCTTGGGTGCCGTGTACGGGTCGTAGGTAAGGGGCATGAAGGACGTGGGACCGTGGTACACGGCGTCTGGTGTGCCACGGGGAAGTGAGGTGAGATAGCTCTTGGTCGGGGTGAAGGGCGCGCCGAAGACGGCGGCGTTGATGTACTACCTCTCGTCAGCTCTGTCTGGTCTCGGTTCGGGTATTGTAACAACAACCCCCTGACCTACTAACCTTGCATTGGAGAACACAGAGACCACGCTCAAAGATGTTCATGATGGGGTAGTTGACTCCCTTCCACTGGTTGATGACTTCATCCTCGTGGACACCGACCACAACATAGGCCGGGGGGTAGTCCTCTCCCTTACCCTTGCGCTCATCAACAGCTTGCTCCGAGTACCAACCGTCCTTGCGCGCGAGCTCCTCCTCCTCGATCACGACCTGTCGTAGAAACTCGATGTGGCCGCTTGAGAACAGGTCGTATCCGCCATCAACATACACAACTCGCTGACCAGGCTTGGGTCCGACACCCTCGATAAGTTGTCGGAATGTGCCCTTCTCCTCTGCGCTGTCATCGGCCTTGGCTTCCGTCGAGGCCGACCAGAAATGGACCTCAGCGCCAGGGGCCTTGCCCGTCTCGTCGGTAGCATACAGCTTCATGCGATCCAGCATCGCCTGTCCCAGAGCGACGCGCTCCTCGGGGGTACCATCTCCCTCGTCACCGCCAAGCTTTCTCTCTAGTGACTTGATGAAGTGCGTCCGGGTGCATAGCAGCATGCGGCCGACAAGGTCAGTGGTGGAGATGCCGGGGGATCGCTTGACAACCTTGAAACGGCCGGCCTCCTTAACAAAGCGGTAACAATCGTTGCCATCACTATCCGAAGTGATGTCGTCTCCGTGAACAACATACTTGCAACCGTAGTGGGTGATGTAGGGTAGAGAGGTGACATATGGCGCGTGGCCAACAGATCGAGTAACCCATCTGCATGCGTTCGTGGCAGCAAGACTGGGTGGGTAAAGGTTAAGATCAGTGAAATGAACTTCGCGGTGATACGGTTTCTGGGGAAAGCGGGATTAAAAATTCACCGTTCTTCGAGGTTCATGACAGTAGGACCCTTATTGGCGAGGATATCCTCGTCTGAGTGGACACCAGCATACAGCTCATCACCCAGTTGTCGGGCTTGAACGATAGCCCCGGCGTGGCCTACCCGGTGTTTGTATTAGCGAAATCTCTATAACCGTCGCGGATCTACGAGGTCGGGGCAGTCAGGGAAGTGAAGATGGCGTACCGTGGTGGAAGAAGTCAAAGCAGCCATCGACCCAGATGCGGCCCTCTGAGAGCTCTGGCGCAGGCTCACCCTCAAGGTGAAGGTCCTCAAGGTGAAGCTCATCGGTGGTGGGGTCGGTAGAGGTCATGATGGCAGCTTGGTACGGATATTTATCTGGAATAGTTAGGTAGGCAGCAGTATTCAGCGATTGCGTGTACTGTGAGGCTTCTCTTAAACAGATAATGAGCCGTGATACTTGCAGAGTAAAGAAGTTGGCGGTGATGATACTCCCTCAGGTCTAGTCAGGGGTACCCTTTTTTTTTTTTGGCCAGCTGTAGATAGGGTGGTTGGTTGGGGGAAGCTTAGCTGAGGTGGCCTTACAATTAATTTCAGCACTCTCGACAGATGATGATCTGATTGGTGCTTACCTGGTCACAGCGCCTTCCTGCTGTTCAACAGCTTTGTGAGAGCTTGAAGTGCTCTTTCCTCGGCATAATCTTAAGCTGTGTGAATTGAGTTATTCTTATTTCATTCTTTTCAGTGTCATCTGAGCAAAGTCACGTTTCCATCATCTTCGATACACCATGATCAATCCGCACATTCTGTCTCATCATCATCACTTTTTTGTGCTTCTGCTCCCTCACGCCATCATGCTTCAACTGGACGGAGTTTGACGCTCAAAGCCTAGACCACAGCTCGTATACGTATAAGCAAGCTTTCACATGCTTGCCGTTCTGTCCGAGTAGTCCCAGCAAACCGTCCATGGCTCCAAACAAAACCACGATGCAATTATCCTCAAACACGGGTTCCCGACGTCGCTTTACCCGTCTGAACGGACCCCGGTCCTAATCGCAGTCTCTACTCCCGTCTCTGAGCCTCAATCTCCGGCCCCGACGACAACTTCTCTCACCGAGAGAACCCCGAGAACTTGACAGCGGCTGGCCGGAACTCGAGACCCTGGTTTCCTCCACCAGCAAGCAGCCGATTCTTCACCGTCACGTTTCCGATCGATTGGCTCCGACCCCGGCCCCCCAACTTCGCTGACAACGAATTCGGGGCGCTTTTTGGCCGTGAAAGTGCCGCTTCTCGTGGACTTGTTTCCTCAGAAGTTCATGAGGCTGACGATCAACACCGCGTGTTCGTGGATTGCCATCTAGCACGATTGTCCCTGATTTCTGGTACTTAGCCTCGTCATCGCCGCCGCAGCATCGTCAACTCGCTACCTGTGGTTCATCGAGCGAATAGGATTCGAAAATTTAGTCCGCAATGAAGTTGACCGCTGTCTCTGCGCTTATGGCGTTGACGCCCGCTGTCCTTGCCGACTGGCACTTTGCCAAAGACAAGGAGATCAAGTACACACCAGTTCCCGGCTTCTTCATGCAGGATGATCCAGCCACTGATCCATCGACCTTCGATTATGTCAGTCCTCTCAGTTTCCAGCCCGCAATCACTTACTCATATGTCAGAATAGGCTGATTGGAATTTCGGTCTCTTGAACCGCGCCTATCCCACTGATCCCAAAAACCCTCGCAAGGGCTTTGAGACTCAATGGGAGCGCTTCGCGCAATATGTCAAGCACCTTAACCGCAATGCTAGCCGTGACAAGACGCGCTATAAGGTCCTCGTCATGGGTCGACATGGCCAAGGTTGGCATAACGTCGCCGAGAGCACTTATGGTACACCAGCCTGGAATGCAAGTCTACCGCAAGCTCCAAGCTCCAATGACCCTTGGACTAATTGTATTTTTACTTAGTGTTACTGGTCTGAATTGACAGGCAACGGCGAACTCGTCTGGGAGGATTCCCTCCTCACTCCCGATGGTCTGAAAGAGGCCTACAAGGCCAATGCCTACTTCCAGTCTCGCTTCGAGCAGGAGGGCATGCCGTATTTTGAGTCTTACTACGCATCGCCTCTAGCTCGTTGCGTCCTCACTGCCCACGCGACCTTTGCGGATCTTGATCTCCCCGAATCTCATCCCTTCGTTCCCACTGTCAAGGAATATCTCCGTGAGGGCATAAGCCCCCACACATGCGATCACCGCTCCAGCAAGACTTACATCGGCTCTCTCACGCCGAAGATCAAGTTCGAGGAGGGCTTCACTGAAAACGATGAGCTCTGGCGGGCCGGTGAGGGTGAGACGGCGGAACACCAACTGGCGCGCAGCAAGGCTGTGCTTGATGATATCTTCACGAGCGACAATGCTGTCTGGATCAGCGTCACCAGTCACTCCGGGGAGATCACTAAGCTCCTCGCCACCCTAAACCACCAACCTTTCCGCCTCGGAACCGGCCAGATCATCCCGGTGCTCGTCAAGGCCGAACTCGTGGACAAAGAACCCTCGTCGACGTTTGTGTCATGGACATCTGAGGCCACCTGTGACAGCCCTCCTCTTACCAGCATTCAGGATCAGGGTTGTGTCTGCTCTAGTCCGGCAACCAAAGCACCCGAAGAGGCGACCGCGACGAATGCGGTGAATCAACGTGTGCTAAATAAGGAGTAGGGTTCCTAGTCGTCGACTTATAGACATCCACAGAGATCTGCTCAACGGTCAAGGCAACGGCATTTCTAGTCGGGATATTGCGGTGGCCTTTGTCTACTGGCACAAGCTTGTTCTCATCTTAGAGTCTATATTCTTCTGTCTCCTGTACGTAAGACACAGCCTGGGAATCTATCTAATGGAGTTATTTACATGATGCCCTTGTCCCCTCATGCCCATGCAACTGAGGAGACATGGCCAGCAGCCCATTGCCGCTACCACCATTGCGTGGTGTGCTTATGTCAAACGGCCAAGACCCAAGCCAAGAATTTACGTTGATGCTCTTGATGGACAACTACACTGCACGCCCTTCCAGTGACAAGACGCCCACCAATACCATTTATAATCAGCCGTAGATTACTTAAATGATCTCGGATAACCCGTTGGTCATGATTCGGATGAGAGTTCCGAGGCCACTTCAAGAGCAACACTTTCTGTGCCGTCCTATCTCTCCATCGCTAAAAGTGCGAGTATAAAGTAAAACACCAAACCTCCGCCGCCCGATCTTGATCACTTCACCACGACCCATCAGACACACTACCTACAGCGTCACACCGTATCCCCCAACCAAGTACATCTTTTCAGATTTCCTCTTTCAATTCTACAGGACGTCACGATCTTCCACTTTTCCGCGCATCCCTCCAGGTATCATGGCTTCGACACCCGAAAACGACTCCACGTCGCTCAACCACAGCTTCGACTACACAAATGCAACACACTCCTACACCGTGAAATGGTGCTCGCTCGGCGACCCAACCTCCCCACCACTCATTTTCATCCACGGCACGCCCTGGTCCTCCCGCGTCTGGCATCCCTTCGCACTCTCCCTATCTCGACAGTTCCATGTGTATCTCTTCGACAGGCCGGGCTTTGGCGACTCGCCTCCGGAGCGCAAGCTACCCGACACAGCTACGAGTGACGGCAAGGTCGTCGAGCTGGATGGGGACCTTGCTAGACAATCCGAGGTCTACGCTGCGCTGTTCAAGTCCTGGCAGGCAGATTGGGGCGATCAAAAGGCGCATGTAGTAGCGCACGATAATGCCGGCTTGATAAGCTTGCGAGCGTACCTCTTACACGACTGCCAGTATGCAAGTCTGTGTCTTATCGACGTCGTAGCCATCGGCCCATTCGGCCAACCTCTCTTCAAAGCCCTAGCCAAGGACCCTCATCACTTCGCGCAACTCCCCGACATGGCTATCGAGGGCATATTGGAGAGCTACATCCGCAACGCCGCATTCTACGAACTCCCCAAAGGAACCATGCAGATGTTGAAAGCGCCCTGGTTGAGGCAAGGTGGGAAAGAAGGCTTCATCCGGGAGCTGTGCCAGGCCAACTCGAGGTCCACGGAAGAAGTCGAAGGGAGATACGGCGAAGTCGGCGCAAATCTACCGGTCAAGGTCATCTGGGGCGCTGAGGATAACTGGATCCCGGTGAAAGATGCTTGGAGACTGGGGGAGGCGCTGAAGGCGAGGGAGGTGGTGGTGATTGACAAGGCAGGACATCTCATCATGTTTGACCAAGGAGCACAGCTAGGAGCTGAGTTGGGGAGATGGCTGGGTACTCTTTCGGCTACAAATTCTTGATGAGAGTTGATTAATGTAACGCTTTCATGAGGAACTACACGTCTATGGACTCCAGAAACCCTCTAGCAATGTTCCATCTGTGGCCATGTGCCTGCAAATGAACCACCATGATGAAGCGACAATGCCTCTTTACTTGTACCGCCAGCTTTCCATGCGATGCCCGCTTCGGACCGCATATAAAACCCTTTTCGCTCCAGTTCATTTACCCAGTTCCCACCTCGCAAGAGAAACGAGTCGCCCTCTAATCGATCAGATCCATCTAGTGGCTCCCCTTTGATGCCGGGGATGCTTCAATTTTCATTTTTGTGGCTTCCGCTGATGGCGATTCCATGCTTTCGGCTGTTTGGTAATCCTGCCATTCAGAGGATTCGATGGACGGGATTGGAATATCCTTATGGAGGCCTGGTGACATGGACTCTGATGAAGCGGACTCCTGCTCAACGGCATCATCTTCTTCCTTCCTCCATTCTCTACGGCGACCGGCAGCCATTAGTAGTGAGGTATGCTCGCTTAAGCTCAGCATCTTGGCCCGCATCCTCGTCTTCTTCTTCTTCAACTCCCTGAGCTCCCTGCACACGCGCCTGCCCTCAATGTAGGCTCTTTGTAGCGACTCGGAAGGGTCTCGCCTTGGCAAAGACCCTGGCATGTCCTCGAATGGAGGTTGGTTCGGCGGCGACTTGCTCTTCCTCTTCTTCTTTTCTTGCTGAAGATCCAGGGATATTCTCATGCATTGCTTAGAAATGCCCCGGATGAGGGCGAGTATTCTTTTGTTGGCGTGGTGCAGTTTGACGATGTGGTTGTTTACGGCCTTGATGGACTGGTCTCCCTCCCACATTTCTCGCAGAGTGTGTATGGTTATGGCGCGCCTCACATACATCGAACGTAGTATGAGGTTCGCAATTTCGCGGGGGAGGTCTCCGTGAGGGACTTCAGGGACTTCAGGGGGTTTGGGGGCGGCGTGGTCGCTGGCAGAGGGTGTCTCCATATCGTCGGGCTGTGGCATGTCCTTCTGTCGGCGATATGGGGCACGAGGCCTCTTTTTGCCTCCGCAGCAGCCCATGGTGTCTGATATTTTGCCAAGTGCGACGGTTGCTCAAATGCCAGTCGTTTTCACAGAAGGGTCGTGGCTCGGCGAGTCGTGGCAAGTTCGTTGAGTTTGGCTGAGTGAGTATGGGTATCAAACGGAAGACTATAAAAGTGGAATGATGGTGAAGATCTGTTTCATACCAAGAAATGGAGTCTTGACAGCGAGTTTGGTGATGAAATGATGGGGTTTGAATGATAATGTCAACAAGTCGTCGTATGCTTGACGGAGCGGAGAGAGTCAACGTCAATACGGGATCAGTTAAGTGGATGATGAGGAAAGAAACAATTAGGAAAGAGTTGGCCTGTTTGACGATGTTTGCACTTTCCTCAAGACCATGGCTGTTGTTGGGACCTACCACCTTTGAATCTAGGAACCTCTCTTGCCTTTTTCCTACCTGCGGTTGTGACAATGTGTAGGAAGTGTCAACTCTTCCTCTCGCCAGGTACCACCCATCAACGGGCACGTATCTAGGTAGGTACCGACCTAAGGTACCTACCTCTGTTGAAGCCCACTGAAAGTCATTCGAACCAGTTGCGAGTTGAAGCGCCTGAGAATTGAAAGTCGCAATCACAACCCGGCCAGGACATGGCGATTGGGTGCCTCACCGCGATGGAGACTTTCCACCTCTCGGGCAGAGACTACCGTACAAAGGACCACCGGCCCGGGAAGAGCCAGATCAACCACCCAAATAACTAAAAGGTGAAATACTCCGGGGTAGGACAATTCTACTCTTTTAAATAATCCTACTATTGGCCATTGACACTCTGCGCGTTGGGCCCAGCCCTGAAAGTGGCTGCACGCTCGACTTCGCCGCGGCCATTGCGAGTCATCGCCGGCTTGTCCGCGGCCAATCCAACTCTCCACGGGGAACTTGACGAAAACGAAAAAGAGTTGTCATCATCGAAAATGATACTGTCACTAGCAGGAGAACGCCCACCTGCACACTTCCGGCCCCAGTTACCCTACTGTCCTTTGCCCCCATCCAAGATAGTGTTATCATCAAAGATACAGCGGAGACAAAAACTGGACGCCGCGAATGATATGCGACGCCGAGGGAAGCCGGTCGACCGCCGGAGTTCACGATCGAAACGTAAACCGGAGCCGGCCTAGCTCCGGAGTTGCGCGACCGCGAGTGATAAAAAAGCAAGGGGGTCTGGTCCATTTGAGGTCCATCATGGCTGGCAGACCCCTCAGTTTGACGAGATCTAGATGATTATTTGCTCAAGTTCTAGTTCATAAGGTTGAGTTGTTGACCTCACTGCTCCTGGAACTCTCAGACGGAAACAAACCCGGACAACTCTAGCGCAACATGGCCCAAGACAGTATCGTTATCGTTGGGTAAGCGTGATTGCATCCTCGATACTCCCTTCTCAAGCTCACCATCCTAACAGCGCTGGCATCATCGGCCTCGATGTCGCCCTCGTGCTCTCCGAACGAGGTTTCGGCAAAAACATCACAATAATCGCCGAGCATCTCCCCGGCGACACTGCTACTTCCTATACGTCGCCATGGTATGTACCCTCTCATTGAACTACACCTAGACAACAGTACTGACACAAAGCAGGGCTGGCTGCAACTTCTCTGCCATCTCGGGGACGGATGCCAACGCCATCAAATGGGACCGCCACGGGTACTCTCATCTATGCAAACTGGCTTCTGAGAGGCCAGATGAAACCTTTGTTCTTCGCACACCATCTATCGAGTTCTGGGATGAGAATGTCCCGCATGATAAGATCAAGGCTATGTCGGAATATCTCGAGGATGTAAGAAGAGTGAACTTCCGATGACCTGCCACGAATCACTCTAACGATCCTCCCCAGTTCCGAGCCCTGCCCGCAGATGAGCTTCCTGAGGGCGTCAAGTTCGGCGCCTCATTCACCACACTGACAGTCAACGCACCGGCTCACATTCAGTATCTTCACCGGAGACTACGGGACAACTACGGTGTGCGGTTTGTGCGGCAGAAGCTACCCAGCATTGATGCCGCCTTCGCCAACCCATCAACCAAGGTCGTCTTCAACTGTGTGGGAAATGCGGCGAGGACGCTGCCCGGCGTTGAAGACTCTAAGTGCTCTCCAACCCGCGGTCAGGTGCTGCTTGCCAGGGCACCCAACGTCCGAACTAATATTATGCGTCACGGTAAAGACTATGAGACTTACGTGATTCCTCGACCGGGGTCTAATGGCAATGTAATCCTTGGAGGATATATGCAGAAGGGCGTTGGGTAAGTAGAGACCCCTTCCCTAGTCCTCCAACACAGGTGACTAACCAGATCAAAAGTGATGGCTCTACCTACGCTTACGAAACCCAATCTATCCTTGAGCGCACCAAGGCCCTCAGCACCGAGGTGCGCCAAGAAGAGCCTGAAGTATTGGCAGCATTCGCTGGCCTCCGACCGTCTCGCGAGGGTGGTGCGCGGATCGAGAGGGGCGAGGTCGCCATTACAGGAGACAAGCGGGTGATCGTGCACAACTACGGCGCTGGTGGTACCGGGTTCCAAGCCGGCTACGGCATGGCTCTTGATGCAGTGAAGACAATTGAGGATATCCTCAGAGGTATCAGGAATAACGAGCCTCGCGCGCATCTGTGAGCGAGAAGGTTGAAGAAGGATAGGGATGTGGAGGGAAAAGTAGACACGTTGACATTAATAGTAGATAAACAAGGCAGTCCATTTTATACACTCTGGGAAGTACCCAATTCTTTTGAAACCACGAGATCTCCGTCTGGCTCAGTGCGATGCCTTGTCATCGTCGAGACGGGTTCGCAGGTCAATTACAGCAGGCAAGACCTGCGTCCCAATCCAGGTACCATTATTATTCCCGTCTTACAAGTAGATCTCTTGATGCACATACAGCGAGTTGAAGCCAATTATATTGCTTTCATGCAGATAATGTCTTGAATGGCAGACAAACGGAGTAGGGATCGCCGAGAATGAATGTCACATCCTTACTCGACCAGCCACAGTCCACCCAGGTCAAGACACCACCACATGCCCTTCACTCCTCCGGATCCTTTTGCCCAAAGTCCCTCATCGCTCCCTCTGCCACATTATCATCTGTCAATACCCTCCATCCCAACAAAGCCAGGCCCTTAGCGCACGACAAGGCAACATAATGCGCCTCGTCCGTACCAGACGCCTGCTTGAACTTGGGCTGATGAGGCATCGCGTCCTTGGGCGCGGGGATTCCAAAGGCCCCGTGGAATGAGGGAACGGCATATGACACGTTTCCCATGTCGGTTGAGAAGGTGAAGGGTTCCTCGCTGCGCGGGATGGTCTTGACTCCGACGGTCGCCATGACTTTGGTGAATTCATGGCTGAGAGTGTTGTTGATGCGAAGATCGGTGTATGTAGGTGCCCTGCCTTGCGATTAGTTATGGTCACCACCATGCGGCGCAGAGAACGTACGGGATGTAACTCAGGGTGCAGCCTGTCGCCGTAGCCGCCGCTTCGAAGCAGTTCTTCACTCGGGCAAGCAATTCCTCCCCTCGTTTCAAGGTCGGGCTGCGAATGTACCAGTTCATCCTCGAGTACTCGGGGATGACATTCGGCACCGTCCCACCGTCCTCAATGACACCATGGATGCGCTCATCGGGGCGCAGTTGCTGTCGCAGCATGGAAACACTCGTGTAAGCTGCAACAGCAGCGTCCAGAGCATTGAGACCCTTCCACGGCTCACCCCCTGCGTGTGCTGGCTTGCCGTGGAACTCGACTCGAAGCTTCAGACTCGCGACGAACTTGACGCCGGCCAGGGCCTGGTATCCCTCGGGGAAGGTATGTTCTGCTGTCGGGTGCATCATGATGGCAGCTACAGCGCCTTCAAAAGCGCCGGCTTCCAAGAGCTTGACTTTCCCGGCACCGCCCTCCTCGGCTGGTGTGCCCAGGATTCGGACGCGTCCATCGATACCGAGCTCTTTGACAGCTCCGGCCAAACCAAGAAAGCCACCGAGGGAAGAGGTCGCAATCAGATTGTGACCACAAGCGTGTCCAATATCCGGGAGTGCATCATACTCTGCGCAGAAGATGATCAACCGACCCCCAGAGCCGTATTCGGCCTCGAATGACGTCTCAATTCCATAGGCGTGTCTCGTAACCGCGAAGCCCTGTTCTTCAAGGAAATCGGTAATGGTATCGTGCGCAATGGCTTCCTTGTATCCGAGCTCGGGGTTGTCGTGAATGGTTTGATTGATGCGTCTCAACGACGGCAGACATGCGTTGATGCCCTCCGAGACCTGAGTATATGGGAGCTCGGGGTGGGCGTCCCAGGCGCGCTGGACTTTGGACACGATTGACGTCATTTTGAGAAGAAAGCTGGGATGTGATGAAAAGAGAAAGGAGGTTGGCAATGAGGAGATGAGCTCATTATGAACGGAATAAGTAGTCCCCCCAAGATGGGTTGTACAGAGCTGTCACATTGAAGAGGTGCCCCGACACTTCCGCACTAATGAATTCAGACAACAAGCCACCACGTTGACGATGTCCGTTTCCGTTGACACCCGATCGTTTTTCTTTAGCATGGTTCATTCACCTCGTACTACGGCCAAAGCCAAGACATGTTTCCATTCCATTGTTCCGCCCGCATCCCGTTGTCGTACGTCTGAGACATCTACATTTCCCCCGCTCTCCTCTCCGAGGTGACAGTGACACATAACCTAACGTTCAGCCAGCGAGTTCCATCACAGATACTAACTTTGTGGCTTCTCTTTGCCGAATTTACCTCGCTTCCTGACCGGCCAGGGACGTCATTCCTTCCTCTCATGGCAATAGTCTTCGCGACATTGGAGATGATTGGAGATGACTATGTCGAAACCGGACCTGGACCAGGGGAACCTCGCCTGTCATGCCATATCACGGTGAAACCGTTATGTCAAACATAAAGATCGCATCGAGCCTTTGTCATCCCGTACTACCATTCGCCCCGACATGGAAAGCCCCCGAAATGCCCGTGGGCAGGTCACACTGCTGGAGTCCTACACCGCATCGCTGGACAGGAATTTGGTAACTGAAATCCTTTGAGTTCATTTATGAGATCTATATACCTCGCTTTTCGCGACCAATTTACTATTCTTACATGTCTTTACATAGTTTCGATAAACGGGGAAGCCCACCCGCGCTCTTTAGATGTCCAAAGGATCAAGTTGTCGGGCTTCTGGCCCTCTATCGCGGCAGGGTCAACCTATCTGGCGCCGGGCCGGACTAGTAATTCCTATTCCTGGGAGTTGATGTTGCCCATGGACAGCAAGTTTAGAGCTGTGCATGTCTAACCACCCTATTAACGCCGGCGAGGAGTGCAACGCGATGATCCGCCTTTGTTTCCGGTATTCCCCCCACTGCTGCCACTTCCAGTGTTACCACTTCCACTTCCGCTTTCACCTTCATTGCCCAAGTCGTTTCCAGTTCCGCTGCCGCTTCCACTGCCGCTTCCACTGCCACTGCCACTGCCACTGTCCTGGCCGAGCTTCTCGTTGACAAACGCGAGCGCTTCTCCTCCGTAGAGACTAACGTATTGTTGATGGTGATTTGAATCATTACCATCACAGCAGTATGGATCCTCAGCATCGCAGTATAGTTGGACTTTGTCGGCGCTGGGACAAGAAAAGCCAGAAGGACGTGCGTCAAACTATCGATTCAACATGTGAGTATGGAATAATATCGAGACTCGTCAAGGAAAACTTACGCCTCCAGATGTGCAAGTCCCAACACCATAGGCGAGCCCACTAACGTATCGAGGGTCTCCCATGAGAATAGCGGCTTTCACCATCGCCACCGCACTATCGGTTATCGGAACGGAAGTGTCGGAGATTCCAGCTCCTGAGTCGCCTCCGCCGCAGAGAGCGTTGTCCATAATCTGGCCACCCTGTTTCTCCCATCAGCCAATGTCTGTTTCCGAGAAAACTCCCAACTTACTTGAGAGTACCCTACTAGCACGATCTGTGCATCAGGGCATCGCGAGTGGAACTCATTGACGGCAGCTGCAACTGCTTCAGTTCCCTGCTTTGCTGAGTTCCCGTAATCGATTCCACCGCATGAAGATTGGCCACCACAGGCAGGATACTCGATGGCTTCTGAAGTTGCGGCGGGATGGTCTTTGACAATCATGTCGATAAATGCTTTAGCGGAGCCGAAGCCAGGCGAGACTGTGGTCTCACGGGCACCGAAGATATGGATTTCGGGACATGATTGCGCATTGGCTAGGAGCACAGAAAGAGAGACTGTGAAGAGAGAGGCTCTTGGAGCAGCGAAAAGGCGATACATGTTGATGTAACTGGTTGAACGGGAACGGTGTACGTAAAGATTGCCTAGATTATGTATTAGCCATTGATGGCGAGATGGCTCAGCTTTATAGCGGTACTAACCCTGGCGATGTGCCGTTTCATGAGTTTTCAAGTAAAACATCCGACAGAGTCTAAAACATCTTCTCCTTTCGTTCACTGGCTTTGGTAACCCGCGACAAGCTTGTTTCAACCTCAGTCGTGGAAAAAATCAGCATCCGAAACAGTTACAGACCCCTGGTTCCTTATCCGGGATAGGCCGTTGGGTTTGAGAAATAGACGAACCCTTTAAGCAGCACTAACTGGGGAGCATCCCGTATGAAGGACCACGTGGGATGCGGCGATCGAACCATCAAGCATGCCGATAAGATAGGATGCTATTGGAACCTATAATGCTTGGTACCTTGCGTTTGGCATATAGATCAGCCCATCGTTGTGCCACGCTTGGGCCATACTAGCTGGAATACCGGGTTCTACTCTAATAAAAGACGAGATATTTTCCTCTTATATGGACTATCTACCAATCCTTGAGTCGCTAATCCATTTGGTACTTGTCGATTTTAAAACACCACCTGAATGCTCAACCTCGCCTGACACATTATTGTCCATCGCTATCACCATCAATCATGCCCGAATAAAACTTTGACTTAGGATCTAACAGGTAACGGGCCCAGTATAGAACCGAACACGTCGTGTCCTCGAGTTCTCTCACGTCCTGAAACACTGAACCTATGAAGGAACTTGATGAGGTTGTCTAGGAGGGGTTCTATGTTTTGGCCAATATTGACGTTGGTGCAGAACGTGCAAGACGGGCGACACTATTGCATTTTAGAGCTGACAAACAGTTTAGATTACAGAATATTCCCCTCAGCAGACTTTGTTACCTTTGCAGAGCTGTCTGAAGTTAAATGATGGGAGTTGTGACCCACGAGTGATGCGTGCCCTGCCGCCTACAAAAAGGCATTTAGGAGATCATTTTCGCATCACGGCTCACTAAGCGCCTTTTAGGGAAACCCTTCAGGTGGCAAAAGAGACAATCGGTTGATGGACTAGAGCCATGCTTTACGGGGTTCATACCAATTACTGTAAAATCCCGAAGTACTCTTGTTTCCTTTTTCTCAATCCGCCGGCCCATTTTCCTACAGGGTAGGTCATGGTGCTGATTGGATCTCTGAAGACAATAATTTGTAGTTGCCTATGGACATACGTCTGTTCTAGATACTAGTTAATTTGCATATACTAAGGCTATGTTTGCTTGGTTGAGGTGCCTGACTCACAAGACTCCTCAAAATATGACATGAGAAAGTCATGGGTCACGTTGTGGAGGATTGTATGGTATCCTAGGTCAAGAACACGTCACGTACATTCTATCCTCATAGAAAGCAAGATTTTTAAGAGATGCATACTTCTATTTATTGTCATTGGTTTATTCCAGTAGATAGTATCTACTTAAGTTTAAGTCCTATTCCCTAGTCATATTAGCTAACCCTCCCTGGTCTGCTTGTTGAAAGGCAGAAAGCATGGGACGGAATAATTGACCAAGTCCTGAAGCAACCACCCAGATTCCGTATTATCTCGAGCTCTCAGGTAACGCAAGCCTCGTTTTTACAAAGTGCAATTGTTGTGGATCAATTGCCAATAAAAAACCGCGGCAAAGAATTGCCATAACCTCAAGGAAGCATCGCCGGTGCATGAAGGCGAATCAGAGACAAAAGGACATGGAACTTGAGTAAAAGAAATTGTGACTGAAGCCTTGTACACCCTAACCACCATCTGGGCTTGGGCTGAGACCACCCCTGGAGTGCTATGGGACATCTGTGTTGTTACCATCTGCCTAAGCTAACATTGACGGACTTCGGGACGCTGCGCACTGGTTTCTAGGGAGGCTTCTTGCATACGCGGCACTCTTCTGGATCAAGTTAGTCTCAAGCATCTCATCAAGACGTCGCCCATCTTACCCGCTGTGGAGTTGAGATTGCCGAATTCGACGGGTTTGCTGGATCGGTTAGCTCTTCACTGACAGACGAGGGAGTCCCTGGGACTCAAGATCGCTACAGAGTTCGGTACGGAGCAGGTAACTGTAGTTAGCTATTACCAGGCTATTTAAAGGAGATCATCAGGATGCACACCATAAGAGTACCGGAATTCGATCAATTGGAGGCACAGATCCTTGTCAGGTAATGGCTCCCCCACAGCAGCGAGACCGGGGTCTAGAGAAGCGGTTTGGGTCTGAGATCTTCCTTCGTACTTCATACTCCGTAGTTAGGTTGAGTTGAGGTGGCTTATTTCGACGAGGCTCAATTTGCACTGACTGAGTTGTCCCCCAAAGTTGGCTCCCTCAGACGAAGGCGTTTCGTGTCCTCTTTCTGGCTGTATCCAGCGCCCTACGAAGGGCATGCCTACCTCGTTGAGGCTGGCCTTTTACCGCATGTGGAAGGGTGCCTGGGTACTGTCGATCGCCCTGTCAATCGACTGATCTCTGCATAGGTGCCGTCCCCCAACGGAGTATGATCGCGGCCGGTCAAGTCCGCCAATTGGCTACTCGCAGTTTTGGCCTTGATGTGCTGAGAACCGAATCTAAGAACTATCTGATCCTCTAGGGCGTCTGCACACAATCGCCTTTGAACGCCTTACAGTTGGAGGATTGAGCGGGAAAGCCACTCAAGGCAACAACGCATACATGATGTGACGTGTCGAGGATGAAAACAGCGACGTGTCCGCCGGTGCGCTCATTTTTCAATGTGCAAAACAGCCACCGGGCGTAGGGGCGCTCCGTTGAGCCCTTGGACACACAGCCTCCTTGTCTGAGCAGTGTCCCGCCAGCATCAAGGTCGGGACGATTGGATATTGGGGATCGGTTCAAGAAGGGGGCGGCATATACTCTCTTTGATGACGGGGCTAAGCCGGACTTCTGACCTTTGGCATCCGTTGTTGAGTTTGATGGTAGTTGGATACTTATTACACTGGCTCCCTGAGCCTGAATCTGTTCGCCTATTCTCAACTGATATTCGTTCCCCGCCGCTCGCCTTCAGTCACCGCACACAGAAACACAGAAAGACACCCACGCCATCCTCCTATATCGTCCTGCCAACATCCGCATCGTCTTTCAGATGAAGATACAGTTCGGAGAGAAGCTCGGGCAGGGCGCCTTTGGCACGGTGTACAAAGCCGTCGATTTGCATACAAACAAGGCTGTTGCTGTCAAGGTCATCAATGTCCCGCCACAAGGGGACGTTCACATTGACCGCGAAATAAAAGTCTTGAAAACAGTCCAACATGTGAGTATTTTAACACTCTGAACTATTCTGGCTCATTCCACGGCGCATCGCGATACTGACAGAGCGTCGTACGAAACAGGACAATATTATCCGTCTACTCGGCGTTATCAGACACCGACATCAGGCCCAGATCGTCATGCCTCTCCGTCGTGGAAACCTGCGCAAGATGGGTCGCCTTTCTCTTACAGACCACAAAAGCACCCTCGACAGCCTGCTCTGCCAGACACTCTCCGCCCTCAAGTACCTCGCCAACCTTGGCTTATGCCATCGCGACATCAAGCCCGACAACATTCTCTATGACGGACACAACGGGCAGTATAGGTTTCAGCTCGCCGATTTCGGTCTTGTCAATCGGGTTCAAAGGGCCGGTACGATCTGCGGGACGGTTATCTACATGGCACCGGAGATGCACCATGGCGGAGCCCAGACCCCTGTCGTCGATGTGTGGTCGCTGTCTGTCACCTTTCTCAGCATGATGGGCTATGTCGACGAAACAAGCCTTTCCAAATTGCATCCTCAGAAAGTTGCCGATGTCGTTGTCCATGCCTCTAGGAAGGTCCCCCTCTTGATGGACATGGCTCAGGTGAATCCTGCAAACAGGATCTCAGCTGCTGATATGCTACTCAAATTTCGGAGTGGCCATGTGCAGTTTGGCAGCAAGCCGGCTGAGAATCAGAATCACCAGGTTGTCGCCCATCATCTCGAAGCCCATCACCACAACCCCCATCGCCACAACCCCCATCACCACCCCCCTCCTCCCCACCCCCAGCATCCTTCTCCTGTCATGTTCGAGGTAGTGGTCGAGGGGCCCCAGCCTCAACTGGCAATTCTGAACCCTCCACCTCCTGTCTTTGTTCCATACGTCG
>JABFFI010000382.1:0-28132 GCA_013623725.1 Fusarium robinianum | reverse complement strand
TAATAAGTTAAATATATTAGATAGGCTAATATATATAATTATAATTTTAAAGATTTTAAAGATTTTATAAAATAATATAATTAGCCTATTATAAAAAAAATAAAATAAGATTATATTATAATAAAATATTAATTTATATTTTCTTTAAATTCTTATATAATTATAAAATAATAATAACCTTAATATTAATTAAATTATTTTTATTAACTTTTATAATTTCCTTTATTATTATTATTAAAAGGAATTATATAGCTAAATCCCTATTAAATAGCTTAATATCCCTTATAATATAATAACTTAATATTAAGTGGTCCCTTTTTATAAATATATTTATAAGCCTCTAAGGATTATTAATTTAATTTTAGCTAAGGTAGTTATTTTAATAGACTAATAACCTATTAATTAATAATTAAGCTTATAACCGGCCCCTAATATTATAAAGGCCCTAAAAACACCTATAAGGAGAGATCTCTTTATAAAGGCTCTTTAAGAGTCTTAATAATACCTTATAGCCTAAGGTATTAACCTATTAATTAGCTATTTTATATTATTAGCTATATAATTGTAGTTATATTAGGCTAGAAACCGGGCTAGGCTAATAGCTAATATAGTGGCTAGCTATAGCTAGCTATAGCTAGGTTAAAGGTTTTAGTTAGTCTGGTTATTATATTTAATTATAATGCTAGGGGGGGGCTAGTAAGAGGTTTTATATTTAATAGAGGTTTTTCCTTATATAGCTAGCCAAGGCCATTGGCTTAAGATAATAAGACTTATAGCTTAGGCTATAAGGCTAGAACCTCCCCTTTTAATTTATTAAAGGTAAATTAGCTTTATTATATTAAGATTAGGAGCTCTTAATTATAGCTATAAAAAATATATCTAAGTAAATAGTCCGCTATAATAAAAAGAAAGTATTATTAAAAAAAAATAACTTAATAATTAACTTAAGAGTAATAATAATATATTTTTCTTTTTTATAGACTTTTATTATAATTAAGGGTATATATCTTATCTTTTTATTATATTAAAAAGAAAATTTAGTTTTTATTATAAGCTAGCTATTTACTTAAAGAAGTTTTTATAATTATAATTAAAAATAGTATAATAGTAATATAATAATATAAGCTAATTTACTATTAAGTTAAAAAGAAGAGATTTATAATTATATTAATAGTTATAATTAGCTATATAAGGAAAAACCTCTAATAAATATAAAACCTTTAGCTAGCTCTGTTTAATATTATAATATAATTATATAATAATTAAAATAATAGGGTAGAAATTAAATTAGGCTAATAATTAATACAATAGCTAGTTATAGCTAATTATAATTAAATTAAAGGTTTTAATATAATAAGAATTTATAGCTTAGCTAGCTATAATAATATAATATTAGTAATAGCTAGTAATATAATAATAGCTAATTAATAAGTTAATATTAAATATTATAATAGCTTTAATAGCTTAATTAAGATAAATAATATATATAATAATTAAAATAATTAATTGTTTAATTATTTAATTAAAAGATTTAAAAATAACTTATTCTATTTATTATATATTAATTTAAATAACTAGCTAAAATTAAAAGATATATTATAATTTAGCTATATATCTCTATTTAAGAGATATTAATTAAAAGAATTAAAGTATTATTTATAATAGCTTTATATAATAGGCCTTTAGCTAATATAATATAATAAAGCTAATTTATTATTAAAATTAAAAAAAATTATTTATAATTATAATAATTATAATTAATTATATAAGAAAAAACCTTTAATAAATATAAAATCTTTAATTAATCTCTCTTAGCTTTTAAATAATAATTATATTAATAAAAACCTTTTAATTTAATTATAATTAGCTATAATTAGCTATTATATTAATTAATTAGCTTAATTTAATTTCTAGCCTAATATAATAAGGGCTATAGCCTAATTAGCTATAATAATATAATTATAATAATATAATAAAAATTTTTATTTTTTACTTTAGACTATAATCTAGGCATCTATTAAGCTAAAAAAAAATAGGGCTATTATAAGTAGCTTTATTAGCATAATCTGGGATTTTCTAATCACAATTTCCTGCCATTCTCTGCGTCCTGCTGAGGCGGGCCACTCTCTTGCTGCTGGTTGATCCTAGGGTAGCTCAGGGAAGAAATTAGAACAGCGCCATTCGGGACACTTTGTACATAGATAATTCGCGACTGTCTGCTTCGGAGGTGAGTCTCGTAGCAAGCAATGATAAATAGCGTGATGTGGAAGATTCTTTAGTTCAGGTGATATGTCAGCAGTAGCAAGACACCAGAGTGGGATAAGTAGGCATGATATACTGACGTTTCCAAAATGCCCAAGCCAAGGGCAGCGTAATAGAAGTCATCGGCTGCGTCCGGATTCATATGCCAACCGCTGTAATGAGGGTTCTCTTCAATATCTGAAATACCCATCAAGACAGATGAAATCGTGAAGCCGAGCAATAGGAGTAGATCGAGGACGACGCAACTGACTGGATGCAATCCACGGTGGTCACGGCCCGAGCAGAGAGATATACTCTCTATGAAGTTCCAGAATGCAGCGATTCCCGCCTGAGAGGGAAAGGTCAGAGAGGGATACGGGTTACGAAAAGCGAGCGAACGCACCGGAGGGGTCAGAAGGATTACGGGTCGCATGCTCCATTCTGCAGCGTGGACAGAGATACCGATGACGACAATGCAGCCGAGGAAGGATGAGATGCGTAAGCTCAGCTTGGTCTTCCACAGGCCCGTATATGAGCCATCGTTGAGAGGCCTGGCGAGATTCTGAGGAGGAATTTGCTGTAGTTGCGGGGATGTTTGTGCCATGTTTACTCGAGTGCGACGCGCCGCGACGATCTTGTCGACTTGGACTTGGGCAATCTTACCAGGGCAGACGGCTCGAACGAGAGAGACTGGAGGGAGTCTCTGGCTTGTACCGACTTATATGCCTGTGGCCTTGCGATGAGGCCACTACTACCTCGTCCATCGGGTTCGGACCCCAGGTCCGCTGGATCTGCATTTGATTGCAACCAAGTCGTGCTCATGATACTGTTCGGGTGACATTTCTTTTGCTGGGGATGCAACGTGGGCAGGGTTATCACAGAACCTTTGCCATCCTTGCGCAAGATCTTGGACACCTTGACCAGTCACGACGGGCGCAATATAATGCAGTAGCATCTGTGGTGATGCAGCAGCATCTGTGCGTATAGTCGTGAGAAACCCTTGTCTCTATCACTTCACGTTCAATCTCCCCCTCGTGGTGCCTCACGAGCAGCGGCTAGCAAAAAGTGCAAGTCAGACTGCTTGATTTACGTAAAAATTCATTTGTTGGGCTGGCTGTGGCTGCTGCAAGTAGGTAGCGGTCTTGAACCTCGAGTCGTGGGGGTTGAATGTGTTAATGTACCAAAGGAACGGGAGCCTTCTCTTGACCAAAGTCCCTCTCAAGATCTCTCCGACGTGGTGCTGAAATACGAGGCAGTTTGCAGGACAACTTTGTTTCAACGTGCACTCAATCAAGAGTTGTGGACAACCAGTCAAAATGTCCGCTGGACCAAAATGTAAAGCAGGGTTGCAAGTCATTTTTAACAACCCTCTGAGTCGGCAACTTGGTCTGGGGAAGGTCTCTAGTTGCCACTCTTTACTCAGGAACTCCCTCTCCTAGGTAGTATTATATTACTTGGTAATAGTAATTCAGCGGGGATAGTTACTAAAAGGGGCAGTGGCTGCAGGGCCATTAACCAAGATAGTCTCCAATGGGGGGGGGGGGGATATCGATTGTTGCCGGGCCAACAACTATGCACGCATGCTGCAAGACGGATTGGTCTGCACCACCACACCTTAATATTATGTCAATCCGTCTCTGTGCCTCTTTCCATGTCCTTGTCACCTCATCACTGACGAGATCTCGATTCCTAAGCGATACCACGACGCTTCCCCCTTGGCTATTTCGCCAGGGCCATCAAGAGCAAGTATGCCGACCACGATCAAGACGCAGACGCCGGCCGGCCGCATCAGGCTTCATGGAGGAGAGAGCCAGCTTCGCAAACACGCCTGCCTCAACCGCATGCAACCGTCGACGCCCGAACGAGCCACTTCCACCTCGAGAGACATCCCCCAAGGATCCCCGGACGGTATGCCTCAACTACCTCTCCCTCATTATCCCCAATTACACCTCGGCATGTTCGAGATCGGCAAACCACTCGGCAAGGGGAAGTTCGGTCGCGTATATCTCGTCAAGCACCGCACTTCTGGCTACATCTGCGCCTTGAAAGTTCTGAACAAAGAAGACATCCGCCGCGAAGGCGCCGAGACGCACGTTAGACGCGAGATCGAAGTGCATGGCAACCTACGACACCCGGGGGTCCTTGCATTCCACGGCTGGTTCCACGATTCCCGTCGCATCTTCCTTATTCTCGAGTTCGCGCACGGAGGAGAACTTTTCAAGCATTTGAGACGCGAGGGCCGATTCTCAGAGAGGCGCGCCGCGAAATACGCCGCCCAGGTTGCCCAGTCGTTGGCATACCTGCATAACAAGAGCATCATGCACCGCGATATCAAGCCCGAGAATATCCTCGTCGGGTTGCATGGAGAGTTGAAGCTTGCCGACTTTGGCTACAGTGTCCACGCCCCGAGCAATAGACGAGAAACCCTCTGCGGAACGTTGGACTACCTCCCTCCCGAGATGTTGACATCCAACAAGGTCAACTATACCAAGGCGGTAGACCAGTGGACGCTGGGGGTCTTGACTTACGAGTTTCTGACCGGCGAAGCTCCTTTCGAGGACAGTCCGATGATGACGCGGAGGAAGATCGTGAAGTGCGACATGAAGCCCCTACCAGCATACCTATCGCGCGAAGCGAAACACTTTGTGCATTCGGTATGTCTAGTTCTCTACTCGGATCTTCTCAGGCTAACCTCGGCGCCTAAGTTGTTGGTATTGGATCCCTCGAAGCGACTGCCATTGGTCGATGTCCTCGATCATCCCTGGATTGTCAAGAACTGCACTACCTGATGGACGCGATTGCCACCAAGGACAACCGATTTTCACATTGATGGCACTTGACATCGTAATGTCAACCCCCCTAGCCATTCAATCTGCCTCTCGATGAGGCTCTGAGACGAGTCTTGACTACTTAAGTCAAGATGACTCTCGCCGGCAGGCCGCCTGGGCTCGCGGCTATTGAAACACCCATGCAAACCTATGTCAGACCTCGAGGCCGAAAACCTCTTGCTCGGTCTAGAAAACGAAGCCTACCTAGAGGCCTCCGCAACAACCGAGGAGAACGATCTGGACCCAATCAAAAAGGCGGACGAGTCAAGGGCGGTTTACAGAAGCCGTTGCTTCCGATCACCCACGAGTGGAAGGCCCTGGGGGGGGCACGAATTGGGACCAAGCTGGGAATTGGCCCGTTTACTCGGCCGCATGCCTATAACTAGGGCACCAGAGGCTGCCAGCGAGATGTCACGAAGAAGTTCTGCCAGTCCAGACTTTGGCATCACCCGTCAGGTCTCGCTCCTCTAAGCACCCTCTTCAGCTCGCTCAGCGCTCCAAGAGCCGGCCTGGGACGGGGTTTCGGGTCTGCTCAGAAGACTCTGGGGGTTCTCAGGTCATTTTGGATGTGCGATAACAAACGGCCGCGGTTGCTGCCCCCCCCCCCCCCCCCCTTGGTTGAAATACCGTATTGCCATGCAGCTAGCTATTCGAGGCGGATGCATGTAGAGGCTTGATGGTTTTCCGGTGGGACACGCCACCTCGGGTCTTTGGGAAAGTCGTCGTTTGCTTGGGCACGGATGTTCTAGCACTGTGCCATGCACGATGAAGGGGTGATTTCCCTTGGGATCTCGGGTTGGCACCGACTATCTCGTCGGACTCGATGGTTGGTAAGACGAACTTTGCAGGGACAACATAACGCGCGGTTTCGGCGCGGATGACGGAGATCTACCCAAGCATGTATAAGGCAAGCCTTGCCCAGCTCGGGGCGTCCACTGTTATCTCTTCCGCCCATTATCCGGTCTGGTAGTCGACTGCCTCCGTCGTCGTTACAAGTCGGGTCGTAGCAGGGAAGAGGGTTGAAGAGAATTTGCCCTCCCTACTGCCTAGATACGAGTCTAGGAACTTTAAACGTAGTCTCCAATGCCTTCATACGCGCGGTAGTGAGCCATGCTCCCAAGCGCCTCCCATGATCCATGAAACTCTACCCAGGCTCAGTCCACGGAAGAGTTGCTTGCTATCCCCTAGACGACTAGTCCGCTACCCTTCGATTTTTAGACAGCGGCTCTAACTCTGAGCAGTCTACGGAGTGCACACTAGCCTGATATTCTTCCTCTTCGTTGACTCAACTAGCAATTATTCATCGTCCGATAAAATCTGAAGTTGGTCGGTCTCAACTGCCAGCCACACCATCAAGACTAATAGTTTTTTGTATATGCAGCGTAATCAGCCTAGTCTCACAATCAAAGTATATAAACGCACCATCTATCTCTCTCTGACACTTGCCCGTTGCTCTGGAGTTCTTCCCAACCAAGCCGTTGTAACGAGTTCGTCTTCATGAGGCTGAGTAGAACTGCACTGCATTGAAGCCACACTGTGGCTAAAGCTCAGCAGCATGCACCCTCTTGCAGCTGGCCCACCCCTGCCCCCTGACGTGTCCACCCAAGCTTGCTCTTTCCCCATTCACACAATGAGGTCACGGTTGCCAACTCCGTCCCCAGCCAAATCACAGGAAAGTACGTATCTTCCTTCATAGGCAGGGCAGGGCAGCATCTTTCATTTTCTCGACCTATCTACACTCCTTCTCACGACATCACCACCTTCACTCTTCACCGCCAGACGATAAAAGAGATCCTCTCCTTCGCCTTTTTTTTCTTTCCCTTTTTCTTCCTCCTCTCTTTTTCCAAAGCGACGAACAACTCGAGACATAGAGGCTAGACGCCTTCTCTTCTTTCGACTTCTTTTGCGATTCGCTTTTCCTTTTGCGCCGCCGTGGTTCATTGACGCCCGTATTCGTCTCTCCCTCGTTTTCCCTACCTTTCACATGCGATAGAACAACAACAACAATAACAACAACCACTTCCCCGTAACCCAGGTCACCTTGTGCAGCAAAAATGGTGGCCTTTTGGCCCTGGAGGGTTCGTCATTGTCCCAACTCCCATGAATATCAACAACAGCCCTTCCCATCCCTCCACATTTCAAGCAGAGTACTAACATCTTCATCTTGCAGGGAGACTCCTCCTCAACGGCCTCTTTCGAAAAGACTCTTTCCACGCTCTCTACCAAAATCACAGACACACAAGCTACCCTCGATAAAGTCCGCTCGAGCTCCCGACGTGCCCGTGTCCTCTGGACTCTATACCTTTCCTTCGCATACCTTGTCTACACCATTGTCCTCCTCCTCGTTGTTGGATACAAGAACCTCGGCGCATACGAATGGACGGGCTTAGCCGGCGGACCGGTCCTGTAGGCGCCCCCTCAACCCCTCCCTCGAGTTATGTCTGTCGTCAACTAACAACCCATCGCAGCATCTACGCAACCCGTACCGCCCTCGGTGCCTTCTACAACTTCCGCATCGAGACCCTCTCCGCCCGCCTCAAGGACTACCAGCAGGAGCGCACACAGACCATTCAGAAGCTCAAGGATGCGACCAAATATGACTCCACCATGGAGCTGATCGAGAAGTATGGTGGGGAGGGCAAGCCCAAAAGCAAGAAGAAGCACAAGGACACGGGCGACGACCAGGACGAGGACCACAAGGACGGCAGCAAGCGGCGACAAGGTGCCCAGGGCCAAGGATCCCCAAGCCGTACCCGCATGCCACCTCCAGCAACAGCCAATATCCAACGTCCCTCCGGCAGTCCCATGCCCGCCCTGAACCCCATGGAGCCCGGCGCCGAGTTCGCCCCCAATGCCGAGTTCTCCGGCCCCCCGCCATCCTTCCCCAACCCCAACCCTAACTCCTACTCCAACGTCCCCTCATCCGCTGGCTACTCCTCCTTCCCGCCAGAGACGCATTGGTACGACCGTATCTTTGACGTTCTACTCGGCGAGGACGAAACCGCCCCCAAGAACCGTATCGTCCTTCTCTGCCAGTCCTGCCGTCTCATCAACGGCCAGGCTCCCCCCGGGACGAAGAGCCTGTCAGAGCTCGGACCCTGGAAGTGCATGTCTTGCGGCTCTCTCAACGGAGAGATGGACGAGGGCAAGCGCATCGTCAACGAGGTCATGGATGAGGTCGCCGCCGCTGGTGCCGGCGCGGAAGACACAGCCTCGACGAGCGATGACGTAGTGGATGTAGCGGAGGAGATGGCGATTGTGAAAGAGGAAAGTCCAGAGGCAGACGGACAAGGGGCGGTGGGTGTGAGAAAGCGAAAAGGAAAGGGCAAGAAGTAATAGGGGCATGTCGAACATTGCGAAGACATCGACTTGTACACGGAGCTCATCATTCTCGTCTCCCATATGTAATGTTTATCTTAGGTTTTGTTTCTTGTTGACGTATCTTGGAGCATTCTCGCTCGTAGAGAGATATTGGGGTCAAGACAGATCCCCTGAATGCAGTTTGTATCCAGGATCTCATGACGCTGTATTCCCAACGCTTGCTTCACCGCTGTATCTAATCCATGTGCTGTGTTGCATCATTTGCCCCCCAGCATCCGTCTTCCCGCTCCAGGCCTGTCTGTCACCACCGTCCTCCCCCCGTACAAGAGCCCTCGTCTCCAACAAACCACATAAACCGCTCTTCAGGCCCCCCGTGGTTCTAGAAACAAGAACCGGCACCAGAAAATCAACCATGCCCGCAAAGTCTATCTATAATCATATCTCCTCCCGTTATCCCATCCCATAGTCCACATAAGATTCCTCCACCCGCTTACCCAGTCTTCCACGACAAATCCCATCAGGTCTCTCATCCCACACAAACCAATATTGCTGACCTGGCTGTAGTAACCCAGACAACAACCCGGGGGGCCGCTTCCATCCACCGGTGTATAGGAAAGAAATAGCCGAGTGGAGTAGAGCCAGGTAGAGCCAGGTAGAGGAATGTACATGAGCGCGGTAGGCTCCTTGAACATCTGCCCCGATAGCCTAACATGGTGGACGGGCGCAAGTCTTTGAATGCTTGAGGAATAAGACCGTGAGGGGGAAGGAGTAATAAACAAGAGCAAGTAATAGCACCAAAGAAATAGAGAGAAGAAATCATCAACAAGCCACCCCTTGGAGCTGTCGCGCCAGGAGAGCGGAGATCAAGAGATTTTTCAAGCAGAAAATCAAGATGCCAGGATTCGAGCAAGCAAGTGGGAAACCCCCAAGACGTGGCCATCAGATATGGACCAGCCCCGTTGAGATGCTCGTCGATAATCGAATTCGACCCGCGTGTCTGCTTCGCAGGCTTTCTCTTGGGCCCTTTCTCTTCGCCCTCTCGCTTCGTCTGTGTGCGACATGCCCAACACGGACAAGGTCGCTCTATCTCTTCCTCACTTCTGTTGACCAGCCGTCAATACCCTCGCCTCGTCCACCCACCTCGAGGCCCTCAATCTTGAGGCCCTTCATACCGGGGGTATCGTCCAGCCACAAGTGGCCTGCCATACCACCGGCGTTTGCTCGCTTGTCCGGTATCAGCTCCAGCATTGGTGTCAGGAAGTCCGCGATGCGCTTAGCCTCGTCCTCCTTGAAATGGTACTTCTCCCTGAGCACGTCTGATAGGGCCCAATGTCGAAGACGGTGGATGTTTCGCAGTTCGCCCTTCCGATTAAAAATCTCCTGGCTCCATTTTCCGCTGAGACATAGGGATTTAGGAAAAGGCCCCAGTAACTCGATGATTTGTGCGATGTGGTCGTCGTCTTTGCCGTACTTGGTGCCTGATTGGGGGTCGAAAAGATAGTCGCCTGTGATCAATTCGAAGACCTGCACAACCAGAGTCAGCCCAATTCGAACACCATTTACTGAGGAGACAAGGCGCTCGTCATACCATAGCAGCCATGCTCCAAACATCAGTGCTAGCCCCCCACTTCGCGCCCAAAATCACTTCGGGAGACCGATATTGCCTCGTCTGGATGTCATTGGTGAAGTGGTGGTTAACCCAACACGCATTCCCCAGATCTGCAATCTTGACGCTGATTATATCAAAAGCGTGTGCGTCCTCAGCTTTGCGCTTCTCGCCGGTTGACGCGGATGTCGAATTGGACTTGTCGAGGGAGATGCCGGAGACCTCGCGGGTCAGGAGGTCGCTGTCATCCAGATTAGAATCATCTCATCCTCAAGCGCGAAGAGGGGAAGAATAGGGGTGCATACGCAGATTTCTCTCGTTGATGCTGGGCGTCATCACCAGGCTTTGGGGATGATTCCTTGGACTTAATGCCTGGTTGAAGGTAGGAAAGACGTTAGCTGCTGGCCCATCCATCTCGACAATTCATATATCTAGGAACGCCGCGTGTGTGGAAGATCGCATACCTTCGCCGCTGAGCACGCCGGCAAGACTCGAATGGGAGTTTGGTGAGGGGAAAAGGTTGGTATGGTTGAAGCTGGTGTTGAGGGGCGAGGGCAACGGCTGGCTGCCGGTGATGAGAGTCCTCCGACGTCGGCGACCGTTTCGGTTGTTCTCTTTGTCGTTAGCATCGGGCTTGACGACGCGCTTGACGATCTGCTCGACGTCCCCGATTTCGATGAGGACGTTTTCCGGTTTGAGGTCAGTGTGGATGATGCCACATTCACGATGGAGGTAGTCAAGGCCGAGCAGGACCTGCTTTGTGATCTGTTTGACGAGAGGCATAGGAATGCCGCGGTGGTTCCAGCGCTTGATCAAACCCAAGAGATTCTCGCCCAGAACCTCAAAGACCATACAAACATGTGTCCCATGGGGGCCCTTGTGCTCGAACGAGTCCAGAAGGCTCACGACGTGCTTGCGACCCGGATGCTCAGGGTTCGCCTGGACAATCTTATTGAGGAGTTTGATCTCGTCGATGGCGGTCTCGGTATAGTGGGCAGCCGAACGGACGACCTTGAGGGCAACGTGCTTGCCGCTTGTGTTGTCGCGAGAAAGCCAGACGGTCGAGAAATGGCCCCAGCCGAGCTTCCGTACAACGGTGTATTTCCCATCCTTGAACTTCTCGCCGACCTGGACAGGGTGGTAACCGCCCTTGCAGTAATCCTCAGAATCCTCCTCATCGGCAGTGTTTTCGGCGGCGTCGTCGACGGACGAAGATGAGGGGGAGTGGGTCATGGCTGACAATTGATGGGATCTAGAGATGAGAGAGTGAAAGAGTTAGCAACAGGTTGTTGTTTTGATGCTGATCAAGTTCGAGAAAAGGACAAAACGAATCCGAGATGGTCGCGAGAAGGGGTAATCTGTCAGTTCAGCTTTCTCCCCCTGAGCCCAATGCAATCAAACGAGATCATCCTGGTCGCGAAGTTTGGGCGGAGGCGAAGGGGGAACGGGCGAAAGAGCTGATGGTGCTGGTGCTCGTGGTGGGGGAGTTTTGCCGGATTGGGCTTGGGTAGAGGTGGAAAATGGCGGGGAAGCATCAAAACATCATCCAAGAGGCCATGGCAACGGGTAGTGAGAAGATCGCGCAAACTAAGGCAATGCCCTCATGGCCGCCAGCGCAATGGGATAAGGTGAAGACGGGGAAACAGGGCAGTAGGAGACAGGAAGGGACAGGAAGGGACAGGAAGCTAAAGTGTGGATGGAGGATATGCGGGAGTGTGCAACCTTGTCTTGAGGAAGCTCATGGCGGCGTCTTTCACATGGCGCAGCTTGCGCTGGCAACCGACTCTTCAACTTTTGTTGTTGTTTCGCTTCTCTCGTCCCTTCTTCCTTGTCCCTTTCTATTCAGGAAAAGCACAGGCTCAGAATGCTGGAAAAGATGCAAGCAATGACAAACGATGGTGATGGTCGGAATGCGATGCGCGCGCGTAGACTGGCGGGCGAGCGGCGTGGCGGGTTTATGAGCGGGAGGATGGGGGGGGGCGGATTAAAGAGCGAGGGAAAAGAGCAAGGATCAGGTCAAGAATGACGATGCAGATGACAAAGACCAAGAGGATTGGACAAGAAGCTCGCGCGCGCGACACGAACCAAGGCGGAAGCAGCACAAGCAGCAACAAGAAGCAGCGCAGGGATTGGGGAGGTTGGTTGTTTAGGTCGGTATGGAGATAAGACGTTGGAGGGAGGAAAAAAATAGAAGAAAAAAAAAAAAAAAGGACAAGGGAGATGAAGAAGCACGAGTCGGTGATGGGGGAATGGATTGTGTGTGAGAATTGGAGAATGACGGGGGCGGCGCAATAGGTAGTAGGTAGTACTGGGCCTGGTTCGGTTTGGTCTCTGGGTCTCTCTCTTCTCTCTGGATCTGGCTGGCGCTTGGTTTTTTTTTGCTCTCGGGACAACGACGACGATGACCACGAGCAAGGCATTAGCACCGGCGCTACACGGAGCGTCCCGCCCGGTGAATAAACGGTCCCCTGGTTGCTGAAGAAGAGGTCCCCGTCTCCAACCCGAAAACAAACAACCACCCCCTCCCCCCGGCACACCATTGGGGGATGATTGTAGGTAGGCCAGGTAGATCGGGAATGATGGCGGGGGGGCACGGCTCAGCCAGTCCAGTCAGGTGGTGAGAGGTATGAAAGCACCCATCCTCCATCGCCATCGCCAACCACCACAACAACAACAACAACCAAGGTCGCCCTAGGCGGGTGCAGAACGTGCCTCCTAGAGGCGAAGTGCTGCGAGGCCGGGTGCGCGCAAAGCGATTGACTGATGGCTGATCGATCGAGCGACCAAGGGTCAATGAATGCCCAAGACCTCACGCCCAAAATCCTCGAGCCAGGCCCAACCCAGCCATCAGTGGTGGCGGGGGATCCAGCAAGTGAGCGAGTGCCCACACTCGTTTCAACCCACTTCACTCGCTGCGCTCCTGTAATGTGATGCCATACCATGCCATGCCATGCGCCGCTGCTGACTGCTCCTCCTTGGGGATTCTCTTGGACCAGGCGCTTGCCGGTTTGAACTCGGGGATTGGAGGGGACACCCCCTCCTCGTCAAAAGAAGAGACACCGGGTCCGTAGACTATGCCAGCAGCGCCCTGCTCATCCCGTTGTCTGTGCTGTTGCTCTGTTGCTGCGCAAGTCCCATACCACTGCCCAGCCAGTGCCAGTCCCCGCCAGGTCTTTTGCCCACCAGAACTTGCCACACACATGCCGTGAGTGACCAGCGAGTCGTACCCCGACAACGACCAGCGTGTCGACACACAAAAGTGTGGGGGGGAGAATCGAGACAGCACCAACCCGCATGCGCCTCGAGCAGCGAACAGGGACAGATGAGCGCATCCGTAGAGAGCAATCGGGAGAGAGAAGCATCGCGACACAACACAAATCATCAAGAAGGAAAGAAAATAGAGACAGGGGGCAATCCCGTCAAATCAAAAAAAAAAAATTGCAAAAGAGAAAAGCCAAGAAAACGGTATGTACGTACCCGATGGCCGATGCAGGAGGGCCAGACCCCTCCATGGTGATGATGGGCTTGAGGGCGTCCTTCTTCCGCTTCTTGGCCGCGAGGCTGCTGTTATTATTACCCGCGAGCCCATTGGCATTGGCCAGCGACTCGGGTGGCGGCTTCTGAGCCTCGGGAGGTTGTGTGCCGTTCATGATCGCGATCTAGGCGTGTGTTGTAGCCGCGTGCAGAAGCACGGTCTGTTGTGCGCTGTCCAGAGACTGAGAGCGGACTGGATTCTGGTGTCGGTATCACTCCCGGCGCCGTTTCGTCGAATGTCTAGGTTGGTCGTCGAGAGTCTCGTCAAATGTCTCGCTCTGGCGCGCACAAGCCGGTGACACTTTTTCGTAGCGGATCGGGCGAACCAGGTGGGGTGTGAGAGGAGGAGGGGGACACAAGAGCGGAGCGGCGGCTTATAAGTAGTCGCCCTGGCGAGACAATCGATTGATAGCGCTGGGTTCGCAAAGCGGGATGGCGCAATGACACCAAGAGAGATCGAGTGTCGGTTTTATAGGTAGTCTACTGGTAAAGGGTCGTTGGAGGTGATTCTCGGAGGAGGTCGTGGGTGTGTGGTGCAGTTCGGCAGTGGCGTTGGCGCTGGTCGCGTCGCAAAGAGCAGCTCAACAAACAAAGATGAGGCGTATCCTGAACCGATCGACTGAGTGGGTTTGGCTACCTATTTGGGGATTGACCAAGTCGGCGCTGATTGATTGATCGAGGATGGCTTGTGATGGGGCTCCGGCGCGGGTCGTGATAAAAGACCTTTGAGATGATTGTACAAATTGGAAGAGGGGAGAAAGAGGGAGAGGAGGAAGATGGGGGGAGGCGAGATGAAGAGAAGGAGAAAAAAAAAGAAGTTAAAGACAAGATGGAGACGGAAATAGAAGACGGGAGACAGAATCGGAAACAGAGGCTGGATGGAAGGAGCAATGCCAGGGGCCAGGTTGGTTTGACTTGAGACGGCGGGCGGCGAATGCAAGAGCTAGTCGCAAAAAATAGCTGTCCGGCTCCTGCCACATGAATCGAAACTACCTAAAGGTACCGTCCCTTACCAGCTAAGGTACTGGTAAAGAAGATATCAATTTCCCCTTTGTGCCAATCGTCAGTCCAAATACGGAGTCTAGGTAAGCCAGTGGACAAGGGGGGGAGGGGGCAAGAAGCCATCGTCAACATGGCTTTTGAAGAGATTGTATGCGGTACGCAGGGGCAACCAGAGGGCAAAGCAAAGTGGCGGCCTGGACCAAGACAAAAGGAAGAGACACATGCGATGAAGCGCAAGTAGATACGGGGGGTACCTGTGGTGGGCGGCTAATCCCTCAAAGGAAATGACAGATGAACTCACCAAGGAAAGAAAAAAAAACAGGGTCCAACAGCTCAGGGGACAGATAGGTTATATATACAGGCACACACACATACATACAAGCAGATGAAGAAAGAAAAGGAGGGGTCTTGGTCAAAAAGATGTCATAGACTGAGATCAAAGGAAAAGGTACTGATTGTTGGAAAGAAGAAGGGCAAGAGGCATATTTAGTTCGACGTTGCACACGCAGCCCAAGGAAGCGTTTCGGGCAGCGGCAGTTTAGAGTGTATCTCTACTCTGTCCGCCGTACCAGGGATAAGGCACCCCCGTCTCGGCGCTTAAATCGCTTGCCCCGCGGGTACCTCGTTAACGGGGGATACTTCAGGTTTCACCACCGCGGACTGCTCGGCATAACTGATATGGATTGGTATCAAGGGGTCGCCGTCGTTGTATTATCATCATATTCGCGCTCACGATGGATTCCACCGAAATTCACTTGCTATTTCCAACAAGTACCGAAAACAGGACGGACCCTCTCTGTAAACGTGGAGACAACACGCGATTTGCATCCATCGTCTGCCAGTTGTATACGGACATGGAGTACCTACCTAGTAGTCTAGATAGGTACCTGAAAGGCGGAACGACATGCCCAACCTGACGTCACCACAATCATTGTCCACCCAAGGAGAAAAAATGGATGATCACTGCTGTCGTGAATAATATGCATACTCCATAAAGGAAGAGGTAATAGGCACATACCTAGGCAACTTGGTACTATGCACACCCAAGTCTGAGGTGATCACGAAATGCAGAAAGAAACCCAGCGAGCTTACTTCCGTCCTTGTTCCCGGTTTCTTATGGGCGCCTACGTCATCTGGTAGTTATCCAGTTCATGATTGACGATGCCATCCCAAAACCCTCACCTGAGGATGGAGTACGCTGGTTGCGCAGACCATCTAAGATCCAGGGCTTTTTGTTCAAGTATCACAATCTAAATATTCAGCATCCGAATTCCGATAGACTGGGTTACAGTATTGATGATGAACCAGGCAGCCATAGTCAGCCAGGGTCACACAGACAAACGCGCCCACACACACAACACACACAACACACACACACACGCACACTGCTTCGGCAATCAGAGACCGAGGTTAATAGAGACACATCGTCAGATGGCTTCATCAACAACCATTCACAGCTTGTGTCGTGTTTGCCATGTGCGATATACGGGCCACTGGAACTACCAATCCCGCCTGCTTTCACATGCAGCAATGTCAAGGAAGTGAACAAGGATATTAGGTATGTAGTGCAGCACACTCACCCAACCAAGATCACCATGCCATCCCTCCCGAGGGTTCAGGTACTTCAAAAACAATATTGATCACATCTTTCATGGTTTCAAATCGTTGCGCTCAACTCAAAAATGACTTCACCACTCGCCATCTCGTAGATTGGCCGGGTCACACTCTGGTCTAATGATCATGAACTCCTGATACGCCCAAAACACCAAAACCCCGGCTCCTTCCAATATCTGTTTGGCCATGCCCAGGGCCATTAGCGTACATACTGTTCCCTCGACACCCAGGGAGCCCGAAATCCCACAATCCATCCATGTCCATGTCGACTAGTTTCTCTTCTTGCTCTTTTGTGTCATCTTGCGGAATGCCTCCATACCGCCTGCACCCAGGGGACGGTGATCCATGCTCCGGTTCCCGTCGAAGGTGCTCTTGGGCGCAATCGTGTAGCTCGAGGGCAGGTTGACCATACGAGCTTGATTGTCGGACCGCGTGGGGGCAAGAAGTCGCTCTCGTTCGGCGTCCTTCGAGGACTGAGCAGGGCGCTGAGTGAGACTGAACTGTGAGTTGACCTTCTGACGTTGTGCTAGCTTGGCAGCCCTAGAGAAATTCGTGTTAGTTGACAATGTGGAACAATGCTTGGGGCCACATACTGGTAATCGAATTCGCGAGTCTCAATCTGTCGCTTCTTGTAGTCGTCGGTCCGCTTCAGAATCGGCCGACTCCACTCGACCAACAGTCTCTGAGCCATCCGCTTGATGCTTGGCTCAGGCTTCTTGCTTCGCGTGTAGAAGAAGACGACCTTTCCAATTCCACTGCTGAGGAGGGCCTCCTTCTCCACAGTCAACTTGATGAGCGCCGAGAAGATGTCGCGTTGGATGTTGTAGGCAGGGAGAGAACCATCGTTCAGGGGCTCCAAGAAAAACTTGACGTGCTGAAGGAAATTCATATCCGGGTCTACAATGGCATGCTGGGCATTGTTGCGATTGAGGATACCAACGACTTCGGGGAGTAGCTTGAGCTTATGCAGAGCTGGCTGGCCCGCCTCACGGGCTAAGTTGTCCGCCTGGCATGCCCGCTCCATATCCAACTTGAGATATTTCAGCAGATCGTCAACCTCATCCTCAAGGTCCTGGGGGGTGGAAGAACGGGGGTTAGCAAGTTCGCAAGCAAAAAGAAGGGTAAGGTGCGGGTGAAGCTCACGATCTCGTCCCTCTTCTTCCGCTTGGGCGCGCTTGGCTTCTTGATCGCCGCATCGAGAGCCCGATCGAGGGCCCGTTTCCGTCTCTCCTCTGGGCTGAGATGATCCTCGTTTTCTGGCTCGGGTGTAGCAGGCTTGGTGCGAGCCCGTCGATCCCCATCTGCACCTCGCCTCGACCGTCGCGGCTTCCTCCCCTCATCTGCGCCCTCGTCCATAGCAGCGTCCTCATCTCGATCCCGACGCTTTTTATCTCTTCGGCCCTCCCGAGGCTTCTTGACCACGTCTCCATCGGCGCGCTTCCTCTTAGTTGCCTTCAGCGTTCGCGCAACGTCCTCGTCAATCTCCACAGGGCGGTCCGCGATGTTGGCGGTTTCGGGGTCGTAGTCTTCGAACTGGTCTTCGTCGACCTCAGAGAGCGCATCCGACTCGCGGTCCGAGTCGGCGCCAGGGGCAAGCTCGTCATAATCCTGCTCCTGGCCATCGTCGATGGGCTCATTGGCCGGAGAACCTCTGTCGGACATGATCGTCGCGTCGTTCTTCGCGTTTGATGGATGGTATCGGGGAGGGTTTTGCCTATGAATAACGAGCAGGAAACCGCGGGAGCCTAGTGATAATGCAGATTCAATGATCTCTCTTCCGCCTTAGAAGACAGGTTTTGTTGAAAAATGAAACTGTAACTTTTGACGACTTTAAAACAATGCCAGAATTGCTGCAGGCTGAGATCCGCCACAGCTTCGGATGTGCATAAACTTGCCGCTTACTAAGCTTCCAAATCTGGCTTTCTAGCCTCAGGCATCAATAAACCGTTTTGTTTACTTTCAAGCTTGGTTGCCATTGACGATACTACTACATATGCAGGTCCCATCGGTAAAACTGGACAACATACAACAACGAAAAGACGGGACACGAGATCAACGGCCAGCCAGTCCGACTGGCGCAATTCTCGTCGCAGCTTCACCACAATAACAGCACTAGCGACCATGGATCGCAGGACTTTTGAAGGTCCCATGGACTGGGAATATCAGAACAGCGGCCCTTTCGATCCCACAAGTCCATTCACCCATGCCGCAAAGAGTGGCTCACAGAGTGGTGGGTGTTCCCGTCGTCGAAGAGGGCAACCTCACCAGCCTCCATGGCCTCCGAGCCCAGTTGGCAGCTTTTTGGGACCGAGCAAGATTGGCTAACATGTTGATGCGCAGGCTTCGCTTCCCCCTCGAAACCCAATCCGCGACCAAACCCTTTCGCCAACCTCAGCACACCCACAAAATCTCAACCTCCTCAATCATCCTTCTTCACACCTCAACTATCCTCACGGCCGACGGCGCCCGCTCTTCGCAATCCTGCCTTCACAACACCCCGGCGGGCCTTCGACGAGCTGGCGTTGTCAGAAGCGTCCGGTGCTGAAGACAGCCCTGCCCTAACAGAAGTCTCCGACTATCCCAACGACACCCCAGAGGCAGATCGCATGAACATCGACACCATGAACGGACTTCTCAGTCCTTCCAAAGTCGACAAGTCGTCACGATACGCCAAGTCGCCCTTCTCGGCGAAGAAGCATGCCCCGGGGCGAGGAGAAATCCGCAGTAACCGAGACACCTTCTCGACAGATTTCATCCGAAAAAGAAAGCGACACAACTTTGATCGAGATGTCAGCAGCTTGGTTCGGCATAGAGGCCGCGTATGGGACGAATCCGATGCTGATTCCGATGAAAGCCTGGCGCCTCGTCAGGGTCGGGGACGCAGCAATAAGAAGGTCAAGGAGCCGCCCAAGGGTTTCGTCGGAACACTATTCCACATGCTAGACGAACATCCCAATGCCCCCGACAACCTGTTCCGCTGGATCCAGCTGCTAGTCAACTTTTTCCTTGTCCTTGCTGTCGTCTACATGGGCTGGGCAGTTGTGGACACTGTTCGATCAGATATACAACACGCCAACGAGGCGGCACGACTTGAACTGATGAGTAAAATGACGGAATGCCAGACTCAGTACACGGCCAATGAGTGTTCCAAGAAGGACCGACCAGCTCTCAAGGCAATCTGTGACGAGTGGTACGACTGCATGATGCAAAACCCCGAATCCATCATGAGAGTCAAGGTCACTGCAAAACAGATTGCCGAGATTATCAATGAGTTTTCTGACGCTATGAATCTCAAGGCTTGGGTATGTGGCCCCGAATCGAAACTAAGTGAGTTGGAACTAACCCGTAGCCAGGGCTTCTTCTTTGCCGTCCTCGTCTTCTGCGCGTTCGCGAACAACCTCATACTAGGCCGGCACGCGACGGTCAAAGCAACACAAGCGGTCCCTTCGCAGCCAGCCGCTATCAACGACCCGGCGATTCCCCCGAATGCCGGCCCGGGTTATGTGTGGGTTCCCATGCAGACGCCGAGGATGCAGCGCCACGGGCTGCTAGACGAGGGGACAGACACAGACAGCTCCCCACCCAAGATGAAGCCTATCCTCGCAGCGCCTTACACGCCCTCCCGCCACGGGAGCCCGAGCAGAGGAGAAAGGTCACGAAGCCCCGTGAAACATCGCAGTCCCAGCAAGGGAAGCTAGGGCAGGACACCGGCAAACACGTTTCAACATGTGATTGGAGTTGAAGGGATGAAAATGTACAACAGTGTATTATGTCAAGGCATAGCTATTGAGCTGTTTTTAGTTGGGTTTTTTGTTGATTCGTTTTTGTCATAGACATACAGACATATAAGAATAGGCTATGCGCTCTTGTTCATGAAGACCGATCACTTGTTGCGGTGTTTTAGCTATCCATCTTGGTCGATCGCGGGAGCCAAGACGCCGTGGCATCCTCTGACATCATTCCACATGTTGCAAAAGCCCAGTCCCCGCGGCCGGAGACTCTCCGTCAACTCAGTAGGTAGCCATGGAAAGGAACCTATCCGAACGTGGCACATTTAGTTCAAAGAAGTAGTCGCAGTAGTCGCAGTACCTAGTCGCAGTAGTCGGCAGAGGTGCAGGATCTGCGCGAGATGTTGCCAAGATCCAATTGGGGCGCCGACGCGCAATGACATACTTGGATCTACATCATGATTAAGAGCTCAAGGACATAAGAGAAGTCGTGTTCAACAAAAAAAAACCACAGCCTGCGACTTGACTTGTGCTGATTCCAGCCATGATAGCTCTGAAATCATGTATTCATCCTCGAGACATAGCAGCAGCTTAGGCCCGTAGAAGGGGGGAAAACAGCGACACTGAACAGCTACATAGACAGACCAATTACAAGCTCCAAGCTCGAAGGCGACAACGGCTGTTTCAGAGGGCTCAAGGAGCTAGGTATTCACAACCTCATGAAAATATCCCAAGACAATCTACTCCCTCCATGGCAACCTATGAAAACCCGGCGTTTAAGAAAACTAGACAAAAAGAAAATAATAGGAAAATAAGAAAATTCACCCAGCCCTCACCCAGTTAGACACCTCCCAAAATGGAAATATCCCCGGTTCTCCCGCAAGAACTCATCGAAGAGTGACGTCTTTCCACTCCTTCCCCTCATCCACCGATCCCACCATCGCTCCTTCTTACGCGAGGCTCGTCAGCCTGTGATGTGATTGTCGCGGACAAGACCGAGATTTTGATGCAACCTAGGTACCTACTAAGGTACCATGCGCCGCGCGACAAGACACGGATTCACGACAGAGGGAGTGTAAGAGAACCCATCAAAAGAATCGAAGAAAGGAAGCACCATCCCGAGGGAAAACAGCACAAGACTTAGGTAGGTAGAAGGCGGAGGAAATAACGAGAAAGAAAAAAACTAGGCAGGCGCGACGTCTAGTACCTGTTGACAAGCTTCGCCGCGATTCCACCTTTTCAAATCGGCCCGTCAAGAATTGATCGCAAACTCGGTCGCGCCTTCATATTCTCACTCTCCATCCTCCTGCTGCCATCTTTGTCCCTCCTTCCCTCCTACCACCTCACCTTCTTGTCTTGGGTTTCAAAGCAAGTACCTAGGTACCTACAATAAGGTACCAACGGAAACGGCAATATCCATCCTCCTTCGATCCCCATCTTCAGTTTGACGACCGCACGACGTCTTTCTACATCTCAGGCTTGTTGGCCTTTCACGAAACACTGGACAACGGCGAATCCCCCACCCAAAGTTATACGTCGATCTTGAGATATGTAAGTTATTAAACGGGCAGTAAAAGTGCGAAATGCAATATCAGGCAAGTTAACACTGATACAAGAACAGCCTGAATCGCCTGCTCGCGCACATCCGAGCCCATCTCCTCGACCTCGTCGCACGGAATCGTCCGCATATTCGCTTCCACCACCCCGCCCAGTTCTGCCAGCGTTGACAGCTTTGACGGCTTGCCCCTACCATCTCTTCAATGCGCCAGCCCTCCCATAACCAAGCTTGACAACATCTCAGGCCTTTAGGCGCACTCAGGCCGAGCTCTTCAAGAGCAAAATACAGTCAAATTGACTCCGAGTTCGAGCCGATTCAACTTGTGTCACCTCACACGAGCTGACCCCGCGACGACCACACAGAAAGAGAAGGCAGGTGGGAAAAAAAGTGAGGCTGAGGCAGAAGCAACTCCCCGCTCAGAGGAGCTCCAGCTTCCCTTCAGCTCGAGGCCTGAAGCTCGAATCACCAGCGCCACCATCGCTTCCCCTCCACAGAATGTCGGACTGCACCGTCGTCCCCACGACATCTCGAACTCGATCCAGATCCCGACCCGCCCGATCTCTCTCCAACTGAAGGAATCAAGGCCGGAAGCTCACATAACCCAAACCGATAGAAGTATTGAAACGACGACGATCCTCTCCTCCCCCTCTCTGCTTCTCTCCTCGCCCCGCTAGTGACCTTGTGGTGAAGCCTAGGACGCAATGGACGAGGACACTACCAGCAGCACGCCTACGGCCACCACCAACTACCCGCTCAGCTCCGGAGACACGCCCCAAGGAGCTTCAGCGTTACAAATTGGAGCTCTTGGAGCTCCGTCCCAGGGCAATCCTACCCCCAACTCGGTCCAGTCCTCTAACACGCCCTCGACGTCCTCAGGACCCGCTACAGGCCTCAACCATCCTCAGAACTCGAAGCGGCGTCGGGGCCTTGGGATTGTGACGCCCAATGCCTGTACCGAATGTCGCAAGAAACGCGCAAAGGTACGGTCGAACATGGCCCCTCATTCTCGACGTCAAGTGATATCCAAGATCCTACTCTCATAACCCCCATTTGGCTCTCAGCCTATCCTGATCCCAGCCATCTTCTACGCCAACACTTTGTCATGCTTTGTTCCGCCATGTCCCAAGTTACCCACAGTGCTGTCAATATCAGATCGCATCAGTCCATTTCTTCTTCCGGTTTCAGTCCCAGCTCACTCCCCTTGCTAACATATCTCTATGTTCCTTAGTGTGACGGCAAAAGGCCTTGCGGTCGCTGCAAGGCGCAGAAGGATGTCGAATGTGTGTACGAGGTGCCAGTTCGTCAATCCAAGGAGAATCTGCGCACCGAAATCGAACATCTCCGCCAGCGACAGCGCTCCAGTGACCAGGTCTTCGCCGCTCTCGTCCGACCTGAGCTCTGGGAAGAAGTCCTAGCCCGGCTCCGTGGGGGACAGTCCGTCGAGAGCATTTCAGAATGGCTTGCCGGTGCATTACCCTCTGGCGGAGGCGTCATACCGGCCTTCGCCCCCCGACCTGAAGCCGGCATGGCCCCCGTAGCCGGCTTCCCCGGCGGCGGTCTGAGTTCTCTGGCTGCCATGAGCATCGGCGTCAACCCCGTCCCGCCACAGCAGGCCAATCTACGGCCTGAAATTGGGCAGAGTAGCCCTTGGCACTTCTCGTCACAGAGTCAGGCCGGCTCAACCAGGAGTAACTCTCACCCAGACGCCATGAGCTGGACGACTGATATCGGAGTCCCGCCACAGTCTCGAGTGGGATCTTGGGCGGAGGGCCTCCATCCAGATTCCCTATCTGATGGTCTCCCGAGATATCCCGGTCTTGAGCAAGTCCTGTCGCCTCTGAACGAACCCGAGATGCGCCCTCCGACTACGACGTGGACGAACATCACAAACGATATCAATCTCGTGCAGCACCTCTTGGCGCTATATTTCTGCTGGGAATACCCCACCTTTGCTTCTCTGAGCAAGGAACACTTTGTGCAGGACTTCCTGGATGGGCGACACCGCTACTGCTCTCCCATTCTGATAAACGCCCTGCTGGCTCTAGGATGCCGCTTCTCCACACAGCCCATGACACGTGCAAACCCCAACGATCCCTACACGTCCGGCGACCACTTCTTTAAGGAGTCTCAACGGTTGTTTTATCAGGAAACTGATCATCACTCCTTGACGACGATCCAGGCTCTTGGAATAATGTCCATCCGAGAAGCTAGTTGCGGGCGGGACTCGGAGAGTTGGTACTACGCGGGACAGAGCATCCGGCTAGCCATTGAGATGGGACTGCACCGCATCCAAGACGACGGAGACGAAGATGAGATAGCGGTGCAATCCGCAACCTTTTGGGGCGCCTTCGCCCTGGATCAGTGAGTAACTTGTGTCCTGACGAATCTCGTTCCTCGAGCTGACCTCTGATTCAAAGCGCTTGGTCCCTCGCGACAGGCTCGTTGCCGCAGTGCTCTTGTTTTCCGCGATTACCCCCAAAGCCCGCCATCATAGGAGATATCGAGGCGTCCTTGTGGGTACCGTACAGTGACGATGGCGAGGTTGGGGGTAGTGTCAGTTCGGTTGGACAGGGGGTTGACAGCGATTCAGGTGCAATGCAGCGCTCGTGTCGGCAACCATCCAACGTGCGGTCAGTATACAAATGTTTCTGCGAACTGAGCGAGCTTGTCCATGAATCTCTCTACGTACTACACTCACCAGGCAGGCCCTTGACTTCGAGGGATCTCCTGAGCATCTATACAAAGTATCTAAACTGGTATGGTCGGATACCAGAGGTGCTGCGGCTAGGGCACAACTTCACTCCAGCCGTGCTGTTTGCGCAGTAAGTATTGGTCAAGTCTCTTTCTCGAGTGGCGATAGATGCCTAATCTTTCTCTAGCATGTACTATCACTTTGCGATCCTCCTACTTTTCCGCCCTCTCATCAAACTACGGATTCTCGGCTCCAAGGTGTCACCACGCGATGTCTGTTCGCAGGCAGCAGACGCCATCCAAGGGCTCCTGAAGTCGTACTCACAGCTGTATACGTTGCGACGAACGCCATCCTTCGTGCCTTACTTTGTTTTGACGTCAGCCATTATACACCTAGCCATCGGAGCGACTGCTATCCAGCAGAGCCCCGATGCATCAACTGCCGAGAACATGAAGAAGGCGGCCAAGATCGACCCACGGGTATCCAAGTCGATCAGCCAGGGCATCGCGGACCTCACCGAGATGGCGCCCTGTCACCATTTCGCCGAACAGGCGCTCAACATCCTGCGCTACCTGGCACAGAAGTGGAACATCGAAGTGGACATTGACAGCGACAAGCTGACAGCGGAGGAATACGACCGCCTGGTGAAACCACACATAGGGAGCCTCAACTTCTTTGCCCCGAACGTGCGGGAGTCGGACATTTTGTGTCACTGGGGCACGGGGCGGATCGTAGCTGGTGGTATGGAAACGCCCATGGTTCAGAAGACGGCGGAGAGCATGGAGAACCCACTCTTCTGGCCATTCCCTATGCAGGGGCGGCCGATTCTTCCCAATGGAAAGGAGTTGGAGCAGGCGGGTTTTGCAATACTCTGAGATGGTCGATATGCGTGTCGTTGACGCCGGATAGTGGTTTGTTGGGCACATCTATGAAGCAACCACCGTGAAGGTGTTGGCTTCTTCTTTTTTCTCTCCCTCTTGGTTTATCATGGCGGGACGGCGAATGGGTTTGATACACGGAATACCCTGGGGCCCTTCAGGGCAGTGGAGTTTATTGCATGATCGTATGAGAATTTTGAATTATATGCTCGCAGATAGTTTGGTTGGTTGACACAGAGTTTTGCACCAAGTACCCATAGGTAGTCGCAACTCTTTCTAGAGCAGAATCTCGGGGGCTTTACTGTATATCTAGGTTATCTTGGTACTGGTTCATAGGTGCATATCAATATGGAGTACGGTACCTACTTAGTTATGTAGAGATTGGTAAAGTTAGGAGAGTGCAAATGCATGTGCTGAGGTGTAGGGTAGGACAGCATATCGACACGGTCCAGTTGGCCGAGGTCGAACGAGCCTCAGGCACGAGCCACCTCCACACCCAGAAACCAGCAGGAAGTTACCAAGGGATGAAGGGGGTGAGTGACGTGCCTCGGCTTTCTATTCCGGGCCCCGGGTCCTCTATCTATCTCATGACCGAACCCATCCAATGCAATTCAATCAAACCCTCATCGCCGTCGTCAGTGCCACCACCACCACTACCACCTCTGCCATCGCCGCCGCCTGCTTCCACGATAAATTCAGTAATTAATACGCAAAGTGCGGATATTTCCTTTCGCGTCATGGCTTGCGACTGAGACGCATCGCCAGATCGACACCTACGCCTTGACGACCGACCCGATCCGATAGCGCGTCCCCAATTCCCTTCTTCAACTTATTCTGGTCACCTTTTCTTCTTCTTCTTTTCGCTTCTCAAGCCAAGGGGGTTGTGCGCGCGCGTGTGAGAAAGAGAGAGAGAGAGAGAAAGATGGCTCCCTCTTCGGTCTGCGCTGAGCCACCATCGGCTGCTAATTCTTTTGTTACTATATCTTCGTCTTCTTCAAATTCGCCGCGACCGACTATCGGGCAGATCCTCTCCTTGCCTCCTCAATGGCTATCCATGTATGACGAGTTCATCACCAAGAATGCGGGCCAGGTATCGCAGATCGAAAGTGCTCTGCGGAGTCTGACATATATCATACCTGGTGGGTTAACCCTTTTATCATCAATATTACCCTTTTGCTGGGAGAAGCCTGGTCTGACTTGATATCGTCTTTCTAGGTCGCTTTCGCGACGCCGAAATCGCGTCCGAGTCGATCCACTCGGGCGTCCAGCTCCTCTCCCTCTACCATGACTCCCTTCTCAGAAAGGCCATCTCGCGCCTGCCGATGGCGTCTCTGCCCTCAGCGCACGCGCGATACACGCGCTACTGGACACAACGAAGCGGCGCGTACCGCAGGATAGCCATGTTCCTTCAGATGATCATTTACACCGAGATGCTGTGGGAGATGTCAGCTAAGCGGCGAGGGGGCGAGCGGTCGCGTTGGAAGGTGGTGGCGATTTTAGAAGCACTCAAGGCATTCTGCCGGCTCCTCCTCCTGCGCATCACGCGGTCGCGGCCGCTGGTGACGCCCGTGTTACCCGTACGGGAACCCATCCCTGAGGATCCGGCGGCAGACGATGAAATGGAGGAGGCTTTCCGCAGCGAGAGTGAACTCATGGACGACGTCTCGGCAGATGGCTCCATATCCGGATCGCCGCTGAAACCAGCGCACGAGCGCGAGTGGGCCATGCCCCGGACGGGTATGAGCCTGCCGTCGCTGCCGGATGCCGGTGATATTAGCTCGTATCTGCTGGGACGCGTCCTTACGGCCGACGACATCAAGCCGGCGACCAAGCTGCTGAACAAGCTGCAGGGGTCCGGCCATGGCGCCGAGATCCTGCACATCCTGTCGCCACTGGTCTACGCTGTGGCACTGGCACGGAGCGGCAACAAGAAGTCGTGGACACCGTGGCTGGCTGGCCTGGCGGTAGAATATGCAGCGAGGCAGCTCCGGGACCGAGGGCTGCGGACGACGGCCCTGGAGCGAGACGAGTGGAACAAGCGAGGGTGGGCGATGGCGTGGTGGGCGATGCGGGGAGCCTGCTACGAGAACATCACGAAGGGAGTCGTGGGCAGCGTGACCAAGAGGATGCCCGGCTTCATCGCTGGGATCCTGGAGGACTACGAGTATCTCTGGGAGAATTACCACTTTAGCACGAGTGCGTGAGCGAGGCGGAACTTGATGGCACCCCCACTAGCAAGTCGGAGAAAGGCGAATCTCCCCAACGCAGAGGGGAGGGACGCTTCAGAAACTATTGGAAACTCGGGAGCACAAAGCTCGCTAGGATCTTTCACACATCACAACCCCCCAGGAAGTGTTCGGAAGCGATTGTCAGTGTCAGCACCTGAAGAGAGCGAGGGGACGGGCATTCCTGATCGACAGATACGGAGGCACGTCTCGAACCATGTCGTCAGTGTGGATAATGAGTTGTAAGACGGGCGATCACCAGGGGAGCAGAGAGCCACCAGGTCCGACCATGTTCGGGCACCTACATATACTCGCGCAGAAGAGCGAAGAACGGAGCTCTGGTAATCTAGCTGGTGGCCGTTTGGGGATAGATGCAGAAACGAAGGAATGAACAGGGCGAGATAGGACAGGACAGGACAGGACAGGGGTGGTTCTGGTTCAAGATTGTGCGGTCTCGAGCACAGACAGACGCTTGACGTCTACCACGATGTATCCACAGATTTCTATGTACTACTACTACAGACAAGACAAACTATGCACTTCGAAAACCCAAACATCATCGAGGCCAGGGCCTCAGCGTGGCAGTGCTCGGCCGAGAACGTGTCAGCCCTCTCTAGCGTGGACTTGAGCCCGACGATCCTTGATGTCAGAAACAGTTTGGCCCAAGAAAGCGGGACCTAGAGTGAGAAAAACGACGCCGGTGGTTTGGGATTGAGTGCGGGCGGGAAGTTGGAGGAGGGAGATGTGGGCTGTTGTGGTGTTTTGGGTTGTTAGAGATGAAGAACCCAGGAGGGGGGGGGAGGGAGGTGGGGGGAGGGGCGCGGAAGGATAGTACATCTGTGCGAAGAGGGTTCTGGTTCTGGTTCTCTCTGTTGGTTGAGAAGCAGCCCAGAGTTACTGACGTG
>JABFFI010000380.1:0-25537 GCA_013623725.1 Fusarium robinianum | reverse complement strand
TCTCTCTCTCTCTTTCCCTCTCTCGCTTTTCTGGCCAAAGCTCATCTCAGCCACTAAGTGAGGCGCAGCACCTTATTTATCCCCGGAAGATTCCGCTGTGGCTGCTCACTTGCCAGAAGGAATTGATACTAACAAGTCCCTGAACCATCTTCCAACCAACCCCGCCAACCCCCCCCCTTCCCTCCTGTCGGAGACTAACACTGGTTGGTGCTCCTAATTATAGACAAGGGGATCAATCTTACCTACATCCCGCATAGTTACCATCTGCCCCTCGTAATCCTCTCTCCAGCTCCCCGTAACAACATCTTCTCTCTCAAAGCGTTCCAAGCCATATTACTCTCATCCGACACCTCGTCCTCTAAACAATTGCCCTCTCAAAGTCTCCCAATTCACCTCCAATCCCTCACCAACCCTCCCTCCCTCCTCCTCCTCTTCCTCCCACCAACCCACCACCACCACCCCCCGCGAGAAACCGTCACCGCCATGTCGCAAGAAGGCATCTTCAACGCCAGCCTCCTCTCCCCCGAGGTCAAGGCCGCTCTCCCCGCCGGTTACAGCCTCCGAGCCCTGCGAAAGTCCGACTTCGACAGCGGCTTCCTCGATTGCCTACGCGTCCTCACCACCGTCGGCGACATCACCGAGGCCGACTTCCACAAGCAGTACGATAACATGGCCACCGCGGGCAGCTACTACATCATCATTATTGAGGACACAACCCGCACCGAGCGCCCTGTTGTCGGCACTGGCGCCCTGATCGTCGAGCAGAAGTTGTGAGTTGTCTACCTCTCTGCGATTCCACACTCGCCATTGAAAACACAACCATGTCAACTAACCGCTCGCTTCTCGCCAACAGCATCCATAACCTTGGCGCCGTCGGCCACATCGAGGACATTGCAGTTGCCAAGGACCAGCAGGGCAAGAAACTCGGCCTCCGCATCATCCAGGCCCTCGACTACGTCGCCGAGCAAGTCGGCTGCTACAAGAGCATCCTCGACTGCAGCGAAGCCAACGAGGGCTTCTATGTCAAGTGCGGCTTCCGACGAGCCGGTCTCCAAATGGCCCATTACTACGAGGGCACCAAGGGTAAATCCCAGTGATCTTCCTTTTCTCTACATCACATACATACACATACATACATGCATGCATTGGCATATAGAGCGCGGTGTAGCGTGTCATGCGCGTGATAGCGGTCTATCTACATTGCAACTTGCTGCTAGTCCTTTTTTTTATTGTCGTTTCTCTCTTTGTTTGAACATCTCCGTGCCATGCACAGATGCTGATGCGGGTTTCGTAAACGGCGCAGGAAGCAAAATTTAAATACCTAGGGGTAGGTATATATATATATCTATATAGGACTAGAGGGTTTAGAGCCTGGTGACGGGAGAATATAGACATGGGTTTTGAAGTACTTATCTCGCCGAGTTCGCACGCCAGATCGAAACTGCCACTCCTGTGTCTTGATTCGCTACCTGCGTTATCGAACTATGGCTTTCTTGCGCAAAACTAATTGGGGCCACTGTCTCTCGAGGCGTTCCTGTTGTGTGACAGCAGACGAGAAAGTCGAACGGGAATATCTTCGTATTCGGCTCCCGAGGTCATCTCATATAAACCTGACAGCCCCTCGAAACCTCGGAGCTTCAGCTCGACAAGAACTCAACCCCTCTCTCGAATCCAAGGCTAAGAGAACCCGAGGACTCGACGATCCAAACCCTAGTTGTTGTTGTCGCTCAACATGTTTGAAGAGCTCAACGCATCGTTTGCCCGAGTGCGCATCGCCGCGCTGCAGTCCCTGTAAGACGAGTTTCCCAGATCAAAACCGGAACGGTTCCTCACAGCGTAGCCATATCTCTAGGATCCTATCCGGGAATTCGCCCCCCGTCTGTCGAATTATTAGGAGGAGGAGAAACAAGGTGACTCTGGTTGCTTGCTTGAGTGGTGGTAGTCAACTGGCCAAGAGGAGGGTGATTCGAGCAGGGCGATAAATGTAGCTTAATCAACCTGGTAAAAAGAGGCTTCATATGGGAAAATGCTTACTTATTTCTACTCTTTCCTTTGCCCTGTGACTATTGTGTTCCTTATCTCGTTTCAGGGTATTTGCTCCATCGCAATGCTTGCAGCAATTACCTACCTACCTACCCATCCAGCCACCGTCAACAACCAAAACGTGCCCGCTCACATAGCCACTCGCCTTACTCGCCAAGTACACCGCCGTCCCCTTGAAATCATCCGGACTTCCCCAGTTCCCCGCCGGAATCCTCGACGTGATGCTCGCTAACCGCTCCGGGTTCGCCAGCAGCGCCTCGTTCATGTCCGTGGCGATGTACCCAGGCGCGATGGCATTCACAGTGACGCCCCGCGACGTCCACTCGTTGGCGAAGCTCTTGGTGACTTGCCCCACGGCGCCCTTGGACGCTGCGTACGCGGGGACGGTGAGGCCGCCCTGGAAGGTGAGCAGGGAGGCGAAGTTGATGATGCTGCCGCGGCGGCCCGTCACGGGGGAGGGTTCGAGGTTGAGCATGTGGGCGCCGACGTCGCGGCAGAGGCTGAAGACGGCGTTGAGGTTGACTTGGATGACCTAGGTTGTGTTAGTTAGTAGGAGTGCCAAGATCTCTCGATATATTCCCAGCCATTGAGACACACTGACCTCGTTAAAGTCCTTGTCGGGAAACTCCTCGCAGGGATGTCGTCGCTGGATGCCGGCGCAGTTGACGAGGATGCGGATCTGATGTCCATCGGCGAGGACCTTGGGGACGAGGGCGGCGACGGATTCTTGGGAGGATAGCTCTGCGGTGTAGATTGTAGCTTTGCGGCCGAGCTTTTCGATAGCTTCTTTTGTTGCTTGGGAAGAAGTATCTCGCTATGAACAAAATGTTAGATATAAATGACTTTTCTTTTGGGAATCGTTACTTGATGAAACTCATCATAAGATGTGCATGTACCTGGACGAGGAGGACATCCGCGCCGGCTTCGGCCAGACCAATTGCGACAGCTTGGCCGATACCACGGGTGCAACCAGTTATGAGAGCGGTATGACCCTCGAGAGAGAAGAATGAGGCAGCCATTGTTGAAGAATTGTTGTCCGTGATGGGAGTTGTCTGACAACGCAATGGCGAGTTTTGTCAATGAGAGTTCTCTCGGCTTTGTTTATTATTTCAACGAGGGGCAGTACGGGTGGACGCGGGGTGATTGATAATAATAGGTACTTGTAGATGGAGGGGGGAGCTTGAAAGTACAGTTTGGGGGCGGGTTTAAGACGCAAGCAAGTAAAGCGGCTGAAACTCGGTGTCTATTGTTCTTTTTTTAGGGACTCTCTCTCTTGAAATGGGAGGCCGATGTACGGACCGTTATGAACAGCCGGTAAGTAAACCTTGTGACGTTGTTGTATTTTAATCTCCTCGAGCTCAATGGAGTCATGTCAAGTTGGTGGAGGGGGAGGAGGAGGAGGAGGGGTGTGTATTGAATATTCGGAGAGCATGCCGAGTCTACTACCGGTGAAGTCGCCGTATCTCTAGCCGACTGCATGTCGTAGTTTCTAGTGCTTGAATACAGCCAGAGAGACGCTCAAATGATCGATCGATCTACCCATCTACCATTCTAGAAGAGTCATGAGACTCTGCTTCTGTCCCGTAACATGGCAACTTTCTTCCCTTTCGTACCCCGAGAAACCAGGGAGAAACACGGATAAAGTTGCCTCTCCTCTAGACCAGTCCAACTAAGAATCCGGCGAGGATTGCCGTTCTGGGATGTTCTCCAACTCCGTCTACCATGCCAGTCTTCCCCCGCGGGACGGTGGAGTGGACGAGAAACAGAATCCAATTAGCGTTCCATATAAGTAAACGGCTCTAGGGTAGTGTATCAACACCCACCAACATCGACACGCCCTAAACCTTCCAAGTGCTTGTACATTTCGGATTTCAAGTAATTCATACACACCACATCTACTTCCCAGCTCGCTCTCATACGGGAGGGGCCTAGAAGAGGGGGTCTTTCATTATCATGGGACGCATCATGGCGGGAAAAAATGCATGTAAACTAACGTCCATCGGCCGTGGTGGGGGGGTTTAAGTTGGTAGTGCTCTCCCTCAAGACCCTCTCTTCTCGGATCTCTCCCCGCGTTGAGGATTTGTCTGTCAATGGGGGTCTGTTGACACTAGCGAGACTCCCATCGACTCAATTCCTCACGTTCTGTACCTACCTCCCTACCTAGGTAGCGACTTCCATATTGCTTTGAAATCTCGTGCCTTCCCTCGTGCCTTCCCATTGTCACTTCCTCGCCCCATATCTTCCATCGCCCTTGCCCTCTGGTTGGATCCTTTTGAAGATTTCTTTCAAGTTCAAGGCAGGATCCCACTTCATCGTACCTACCCTCTCCATCTTTCTCTACCCCATCCCCGCTGTCCACTCCTCTCACACGCGTTTTCTCTCCTCTTCCCTCTTACACCGCGTCTTTTTCTCCTTTCCCCTTTTCTAACAGCCTTTCTTGACCTCATCTCTCTCTTCTCTAAGTATTATATATCAACTTTTGGACATCAGGATCGTCAATTGGCCTCATCACCTCTCCATCATGGCTACTGATCTTGTGAAAGCTTCCGTCCTCTACGGTGAGAAGGATCTTCGTCTGGTAAGCATCATCCAACTCCTCATGATACTACATGTACCTCAATCCCAATGCAATGCTAACCAAACCCCCTCCAGCAAGAGCGAGAGCTTCCCCGACCTGCAAGCGACGAAGTCCAGGTTGCCATTCAGTCTACTGGTCTCTGCGGTTCCGATCTTCATTACTTCAACCACTTCCGAAATGGCGACATCATTGTTCGTGAGCCATTGACCCTCGGTCATGAGTCCGCAGGCACCGTTGTTGCTGTAGGATCTGCTGTCACCGACCTTGTCCCCGGTGATCGCGTCGCTCTTGAAGTTGGCCTGCCATGCGAGTCCTGCGAGTACTGCACCGGGGGCCGCTACAACATTTGCCGAGGGATGCGATTCCGCAGCTCAGCCAAGGCCAACCCCCATGCCCAGGGAACCCTTCAAGAGAGAATTAACCACCCTGCGAAATGGTGTTACAAGTGGGTGTTCCGCGGATATCACAATGCGAAGAGAAGCTTTCTCTAACAAGAAATCAGACTCCCTTCCAACGTCTCACTCGACCTGGGCGCCATTGTTGAACCCCTCTCTGTTGCTATGCATGCCCGCGACCGCGCTGCCCTCCCCGAGGGTTCTACTGTACTTGTCCTCGGAGCCGGTGCTGTTGGCCTGCTCGCTGCTGCCGTGAGCAAGGCCGACAACGCCAAGGCCGTCATCATTGCGGATATCCTCAAGGATCGCGTCGATTTCGCAGTTGCCAATGGTTTCGCTGATGCCGGTGTCGTTGTCCCCATGGAGCGACCTCAAACGATTGAGGATAAGCTCGCCTATGCCCAAAAGGTTGCAACCATGGTCAAGGAGACCAATGTTCGGGGGGAGGCTGTTGGAGAGGTCACCGCCGTCTACGAGTGCACTGGTGTCGAGACTTGTGTCCAAACTGCTATCTACGTAAGTCCCAGACCCCAAAATGGCCCATCATGGGACCTCCATTAGACACAGTCGTTAACCAAAACATCACCCAACAGTCCGCCAAGCCCGGAGGCAAGGTTCTTATCATTGGCATGGGCACACCCGTTCTCACTATTCCCATTTCCGCTGCCGCTCTTCGGGAAGTCGACCTGGTCGGTGTCTTCCGCTACGCCAATACCTACCGTCAAGTCATTGAGCTTCTCGCCAACCGGCCCGCTGCCATGCCAGACCTCAGTTCTCTTGTGACGCAAAGGTTCAAGGGCATGGACAAGATTGAGGAAGCCTTCAAGATGGCGGGAAAGATCAAGGACGATAACGGAAACCTCGTCATCAAGGTGGTGGTAGATATGGCGACTAACTCGCGGACTAGTGTACTATAGTTGTTGTTTTTTGGTTCGATGTTGATGCATCTTGGGTAGGTGTGGGTGCTTTTAGAACGGGAGAAAAGGCGAATGTTGTGTGGAAGAAGCGATCTCTGACTTGAATTGGGTGGTCAATGGCAAAAGGAATGATTTAAATAAACACGATATGACAGATACTTGTTCATTTTCCTCTGACTAACGAGCGTGTGCTTGCCTCTGTCTTTCTATGGCTCCATGAGTCTATTGATCTCTGGATCCTCAAGTCTCTGAATCTCTCAACCTCCAAATCTCTGTAGTATGTTTCTCTTTATTCGTATGCACATATGTCTTCACTACGTCTTCTAGTTCGCATATATGCCGGCCTCCTTTCCCTTCTCTTTAATACGGTAGTTGATTGAATAGAAAAGCACTCTCTATCCAGCGCCAGTTCGCACCCAACTTCTGACTCGTAAGAATTTTGAATCATGACATCGTGTCCGATTTCGGGGCACTGGAAAGAGTCATGACACATGAAATCACTTACGCATGTTGTATAGTAGGGTCTGACAAACAACGTCGGCTCTATGCGATGCAGGTGTTTGAGAATAAGTGTTCATGTTCATGAGAAGCCTCCATTTTGGGCTCTATTCTATTATGTCTGTGAGATCCCTTCGTTTCATTTTCCCCGTCTCTTTTTTTCATCCCCTTTACTCGTACGAGCTAGCTCCCTTGCTCTCCAATTGTCCTTCTTCTAGTTTCCTATTCAAGTCTATAGACGACCTTGTAGTCATGACTTGTCAGGGAAGCCAAAGTCGATGCCGAAGGGAGGGTAGACGTAGCGCTTCACCTCGCCCTTGCTCTGGAGGTCGCTCGAGTAGTCGTTCAAAAGCTTCATGTCGTCGGCGTCGAGGTCGACGATGGTCTTGTTCTGGGAAATACGGGCGGGTGTGACGGACTTGGCGAGGACGGTGCTGCCGCGGGCGACTGTGAGGTGTGTGTTAGTCTTGGTGCTTTGGTTTTTCGAGAGTATGTTACCGGGTGGGTTGGGACGTACCGTGGTAGCTTAGGAGGACGGTAGAGGGGGTGACGCCCTTCTTCTCAGCGATCTTGACCACCGGCTCAGCGCTCATGACGGGACCGCCGGTGCTGCCGAGCGGGCTGTATGCCATGATGTGAATGCCCTTCTCGTTGCAGAGATCGACAATCTCCTGCTGGGGTAGGCTGGGGTGGTTCTCGATCTGGTTGACGGCGGGGACGATGGTGCAGTGGGGGAGAAGCTCCTCGAGGTATCGCTTGCTGTACTGTTGAGAATAGTGGGTAAGTGGTTGTTTTCGGTTGAAATGAAAGGGTTATAAAGGCTTTGGTTTGTTTATTTGTTTGTTTGAACTTACGTTGCAGACGCCGACGCTTCGGGTCTTGCCGGTGGCAGGGAGCTTCTCCATCTGCTTCCATGTGTCGACGTGGTTGTGCGTGCGGATGACGTCTCGCGAGCCGTCGGGGAGGGTAGGGAACTTGTCGTGGTTGCCCTCGGGGTTGAGCAGGAGAGGCCAATGCTAGATACACACGCCGTTGTCAGTAACAAGTCTCATACTGCTCCGTAACCTTAAAGCTTTTTCGCTACGTGGCCTCGGAGCTTTTCGCAAGTGAAACTCACCACCAGGAAAAGGTCAACATAGTCCAATCCCAAGCTCTTCAAGCTCTTATCCAGCGCAAGCTCGCAGCGCGTATTATACGAGGCCCAGACCTTTGTGACGACGAAGACATCCTCCCGCTTGACGCCGGCCTCGAAGGCAGCCTTGAGACCTGCTCCGACCTCGTCCTCGTTACCGTAGCAGTAGGCGCCGTCGATGAGCTTGTAGCCGTCCTTGAGGGCGTAGGCGACGGCGGTCTCAACTTGGCCGGGTTGGGATTGCCAGGTTCCTAGAGAGGTTAACGGGTCAATTGGAGGTTCTAAAAGGTATATGATGGATAGGATAGAGGGATGACGAAAGGGGGGGCCATACCGAGGCCGAGGGCCGGGATATCGTAGCCGCTGTTGAGCTTGAAGCTGGTGGCGGGCATTGTGAGGGATGGTTTGTTGGTTTGAGGGGAGAGAGAGAGAGAGTGGGGGTTGTATAAGTGGTGAAGTTGAGTTGACGTTGGGGAGTGGAGTTGAACGGAAGAGGAGGAGGAAAAGAAAAGACAAATTCAATTGAACAAAGCGGGAAACTTTGTTAGTTTTATAAATAAACACAGATCCCACATCACGAACTTGATGCTCCCCCGGCGGTATCTATCCCGCACTCTCCCTCCTCTCGCCCAAGCTCTCTCCGCGACTCTAACCCCCTCTTCCCCCCAATCGACGGACTATCAACGCCGGCGGGGTCATGGCCGAGAAGAACAGTTCCAAACCCCACCAGCTAAAACGGACCCCGTCAGTCACTCGAACTTCTTTCCCTGTTCAAAGCGGAAAGGGAAAGAAAAAAAAAAGTGGGAGGGGGGGATATTGGGGTGTGTCCCAAGTTTCGAGCCCCGACGAGTCATGATGGGGCGGTATGTATGTATCGGTACGAGAGAAGGCCGGCCTTTCTGTCAGGTATCGTTGGGGTGGGGGTAGGGATGGAGTTTATGATGTGGGCCGAGTTCGGCGAGAATCCCGGTCGAAGAGAATCCGCCCCCAATACTAGGTACCCAAGGTACGAAGGAAGGAGGACGAGGATGATGGCTGACAAACATGAAATGAGACGACGAACTGAATGTCTTTATGGGATGAAACCCAGCATCAGACACACTCTCATACACACACCCATACACAAAACATAGAACATGACGTGAGGTTGCCATCTACCTATGCTCATCCGTCTAACTTTCTCCCCCCCCAGTAGCAATTATGATGAAACCCCCAAAACCCAGGTTCCCCTCCATAACTATCGTCGTCCTCATTCCAGGGCTCTCCAAGAGGAACAAGAGAACAAGAAGAAGGAAAACAAAACCCTATACGTACATAAGAAACCAAAAAAAAGAAAGCGGTGCACCCACCCCCGTGGTGGATTTCCATTACAACAAAAAGATGTGCCTCAATAAGAAACTAGAAAAGAAAAAAAAGAACTCCCCTTTTGTAACCCCGTCCCTCATTTTGGCCCGTTGTCATCCTCCTCCTCCTCCTCCTCCTTCTCCTCTCCCTTGTCTTGGTAATGTCTATCTCGTCCAGTCTCTCTTGACCGTTGTCGTTTCCGCAAAAAGGCTCTAGGACTAACCGGACACAAGAACCCAGAGACTTACCCCCCAAGTATGTTAGCCAAAGCGTCGCAGGATACGTACGACAAGGGATGGAAACTCACAGGAAGAAAATCATCAACACCCCAAACATCTTAGCAATGAGCCACCGGTTGCTCGATACTCTCGACCAATACTTGAGCAGCTCCCGCTGGGCGCCCTCGACGTTGTCCACCACATCTTCCGTGTTGGCGTCGATACGCTGAATCATCTCGCTCTGTTCCGACACCATCGTCGCTAGTTGTCCAAAGATGCTACCTAGTTCACCGATGGTCTTCTCGATCGCCTCGATCGCCTCCCCTCGTTGTTGGATATATGTGTTGGTCGGCTGTGCCTCCTCCATCATTAACAGCTGTTGGTCACCCACCGGGTTGAGCGACAACGTATCCGTTCCTGGCGCCGGCGAGTTGCGGTTTGGTGTTCCGTAGAGTGGTGAGGCGGATTGCTGGATAGAGGGTTGCGCATGCTGTGACACCGAGGAGATGAAGTTCTCCGTCCTTGATCGCGACGCTTGAATATTCTTGGTTCGCTCCTCGAGGACGTCCTTGAAGTTGACCGACACGTCCGTTAGCTTGCCTTGTAGCAAGTAGACGACATTCTTGTTGTGCTCTCCCTCCTGGTCTGCCTTGGGGTGTTGCTGCTTCGACAGGGTCTGCAGGGCACCGATCTGTTGGTTGAGGGAAGAGAGATCCTGCTTGATGACGAAGGTGAGTTCGTTGATTTCGACTGGTCGGTCGTCAAAGAGAGTGCGTCGCTTCGCCACTATAATTCCTCAAGTCAGCCCTGACCCGTCCCATGAAATTGTCACGCTGGTCTTGATAGCCTCGTCGCGTCGCCGAGCGCCGTGTAATGTAGACTCACATTGAGCGAGCTTCTCCAACTTTGCCATGGTCGCCGAGATGCCTCGTCCAATCTCGGCCGCCTTCCTAGCAAAGTCCGACTTCCTTTGTCGGCCATCGACAGCACCGTTGGCGGCATTCTTCTGCGCGTCTGCAAGGAGGGATCGTCGCTGGGAGCTGACTTTGGTTGAGGCCTGTCGGCGCTGAGCCTGAGCGAGGACCGACTTGAACTCGGAGGTTCGGTCTTGGATTGATGCGACAGCCATGGTCGCTGATTAGGAGGTTTGTTGAGGTTTAATCTGCGGCCAGCGCGGATTCGGGTAGTTGATTACAATAGACGAGGGGCGTTCGCCGATTGAATTACTGTCTCTGGGGAGAACAAGATTATGGCGAGTAGATCTCGATGTTTGCTGACGATGTCGACACTTGGAACTGTTGAAGGAGGGGGGCGACGGGATAGAGCCTCGGGTTCGGGTTCGGGTTCGAGGGGCGCAGAACGATGGAGGATAGTCACGAGGGGGCGCGACGACACGGAGGCGAATTGCAGTGAATTACGACAGATATGGTTGATGGAAAGCACAGAACGTGACGAAATGTAGGAGGAAGTGAGGCGCCGGGGGGGTAGTCGAGGGGTTTCGTGGGGTTGACGAGAGAGGGACACACGGACTGAGAGTTGAAGGGAAAAGGCTACGCAACCAAGAATGTCAGACGAATGAGGTTTGGTGTTGGCTGCGCCTCGTTTTGGAAGTGGAGGGTTTGATTTGTCTCGGTCCAGGCCTTTTTCCCTCCAGGGTAGGTGCCTAGGCTGGGACAGGACAGACACCTGGCTCCTTGTTTCGTGATCTAAAATCCGAGGTAATTCCGGCAGATTGGGGATGGAGGCCATGTGAAAATCAATCCTTGTGTGGTAGGCAGTGCGGACAAAGGAAGGAATGTTAATCTCATGGATCTCAGGATAAGTCGACAATCACCTTATTCATTGTTTGGCGGCGGCTCCCGATATCAAACAGTTTTTGACACGCGACACTTTTTCTTCTTCTTTATCTTCGCACCGGGGAGGGGATGTAGACTCCCTTACCCCGGTAGTCAATAAGCCCATCCATGTCATGGACGGACTTGGAGTTCGTTCTTGATGCTCGTGAAATTGACTGCCTAGCTTGGGTACGAGGGTGGGTTTATACTACCACTTCGTACGTATATGTATGTACCTACGCAGCTGTGGTAGTAAGCGAAGACGCGAATACGAGACGCTTCCCCAACATCATGTACATTTGTCAGGTAGAGTAATATTGAGTTGAGTGAATCGCAGCATGAGACTGGATTAGGTATCTTGAAATTATAAAATCTCTGCATCGTGGAAATTATATGTGGCCTAGTATCAGTAAGTAAGCACGCTCCCTGGACACCTGGCATCATCAAAACAACCCAAAAAAAAGTCGTCAACGACAAAGAGGCTCCAGGTTTGGCCCCATGACGGAAGTCGGGTCCTGCAGCAATGTGGGTCCCGAGGCTGAGCCCGAATGACGGCATCGAATCACCACCCACAGACCCCTTTCTGTGGCGCGTCTTTAGCTGACGAGTGATAGGAGGAGGACCTTTTACTCAACTTGTCAACGCGGCTAGGTCGGGACAAGGATGGGCATTGTTGCTCTCAGACGTCACCACCCTTCCTTGGACATCCAACACGCGGCTTGCGCGTTCTTCTTCCGCTGTGGGGTGGCGATGGGTGAGTGTGGTAGGTACTGGTAGGTAGTGGTGGTGAGTGGTGAAGGTGGTGATGTTGGTGACGGTGGTACGTGGTGCTAGCATGGGTGAGGAAGCCATGTGCGCGGGATGATGGCGGGCAACACATACATACAACAACGGGAACCGTTGGGACCCGGTAAATCAACAAAGTTGCGGGTTGATAGCAAGATACCGCAGCTAACAAACCCCGGGTCGGAGCCTTTGGAATATACCGACAGACGAATTACCTGCCCCCATAAACGAGCCCTACCCGTTCTCCTGCAACAAGGGTCGAGGCGATGGAGTCGAATCCAAGGGACGGAGAGGGTTGATCCTCGCTCAGTTCAAGGCAGACTGTGCCACCTTGGGTTACGATCCTGTAGGACGCCTTGTGAGTTAGTTTAGTCCTGAAATGAAATATGTATCTACCCAAGTCGGCGGCAACTTGCTTCGAGGACCCGAGAACAAGAGAGAGAAACGATGGGATATTGCATTGTCTGTCTGTCGTACGTTGAACAAGTCCGGAAGACGACATTTTTGTCGGGTCATTGTGAGCGGAAGGGATCCTTCTATCATTACCAGAAAAACAAAAAAGAAAATAAAACAACAACAAAAAAAAACAGCATCCATTAGGCAGGTTGGATCAACGGGTAACTACTTTGTAGAACCACCTACAGTAAACTTCAAAGCTCCCGTCCTCACCTAAGTTCCAACACACCCAACATCGAATGTCTCATCCTAGCGCGTCGTCCCGGTTTTGGACTCAGGTCGTGATGGGTCCCCCAGAACCCGTGTGACACTAACGCGGGGAGGCAGCTGATCTCGTAGCCGCAGAGCGAGGCCTCGGTGCCCATCTACCTGCGTTGGCGGGCTGTAGTGATAGGTAGTCTGACGTCGAGTAATTTCCAGAGAAGGAGGTTCTGTTTCTCGCCCATCAATATCATCTTTCAGTGTACTCCGTACCTTAATATCGGCTCTGTCACCACCCCCCCCTTTCTGGCTTTCTCACTGTACCTTTGATTCGAGTCAATTTCTGACTGTTTTTGAGGTTGGTGTACCGGGTCTTTCATCATCCGTCGCTGTCAAAAATCCTCCTCGAGGCTGGAGGGGGGGCGAATAACGCAACGCATTCAAGAGCCGGGGTTTCTGCTTTGACATGGACTGCCAGCTACCTAACCACCCGCCTAAATACTCACCTTACTAGCTCCCCATCAACAGTGGAGGCAGGGAGCTGTCCATCCTCCATCCATCACCAACCAAACAAAAAGTACCCGACCGCACCATCCTTTCCCCGACCACCTCCTTGTCCCATCGTCAATCATCGCCTTACCTCCTCTTCCTCCGCCTATTTTGTCGTCTTGGTCACGTCTCTCTCCTCTGTTTGGATCGTCATCATCGCAGCCATCTTCCTTATTTCCTCTTTTCTGTTGCATTTAACCCACTACTGCCATCATATTGTTTGCTTCTCTTCCGTCATTGTTTCGCAGCCCCTTGTATTCCAGCTCCTCATCACGCGCGATCGCCGGTTACGCAGCCTCCCCGACATTCGACTCGACCTCAAGATCCGAGCCCAACCAAGCGTCTGATCCGCATCATCATATCTTTTCGATCTTGCTAGAGAGTCACTCCATCGCTGCGACCGACCGACCTCTCCCTGGAAACTTCTACACCTGGAAATAATGCCCTGATAATTGAGCGAATACCCCCCCTACTTATTCAACACGCCATGGACGGAACATACAATAACCCCTATGCGCGATCGCAGTCTCCGTTGTAAGCGACGCCCCTTCTAGTCACCTACTTCGGTTCGCGCCTAGCTAACCCTGCTCCTTTTCACAGAACTCCCCAGACCCCATCTGGCGGAGCGTACCAGATCAACGTTAGCCGCACGAAGACGAGAAAATGGGTCGAGGCCAAGGTCCAGAATTATGATGGCGATGACTGGGGCGCCGATGAGTTTGAAGATGATGAACCACCGCCCCCGCCTGTACCTCGAGTTACCACTGGCCTCCGTCCTGTTGCCCAGCGGCTTCCCTCCGAATCGACTGGGCCTTCACCTAGGCTGGCCGATATTGCAGCGAGTTCCCGAAGCTCCAGCGGCCCGCCGTCTCTCCAACTCCAGACTCAGTCACCCCCAGCAAGCTCTGTCGCAGCCCCAAGCCATGAGCCGGAACCGCCTCATAATACCGCCTCCCCCGTAGTTGGACGAACCGTGTCGCCGGCTCCGGCGTCGACCAGCGCTAGGTCGTCCCCAGCTCCTAGCTTCCAGCCTCAAGTTCGATCTTCGACTCCCCAGAGCACCGCTAGTTCTGCTCAGGCCAGGGCCTCCCCAGTAATCCGGCCCTCCGAGATGTATCGCCGTTTGGAGGAGGATCGGAGATTGGGAGGCTCGCCACATTCGATCCCAGAAGCCATCGTCGCAAGGCCTGCCGAACGGTCAACACCACCACCAAACGAATTTGCTCGACATGGTTTTGGGCAAGCAGAGGGTCCTTCTGATCGCGGCCTTCAGAAGCAGCCCGCGTTTAGCAACGATGTTGAGCCACGAAACGACGTTATTGCGAGGCAGGAGCCGCAGAAAACTGCTCCCTGGTTAGATAGTCCTGCAGCTCCATTGGCAGCAGAGAGCCACAAGGACGAACCGGTCATTCACCCTCCCGAGGATATTGACCGGTCCCGCATGTCAGTCAGCCCTCAGCTGCCTGATGTGACTAGGCTGTCCATCTTCGGGGCTGATTTCTTCTCAAGCTCGAGCGAGAGTCACGATGATTCACGAATCAACGTTGCGCACCCCGACAGTAAAAAGCCAGCAACCATCGCATCCGTCTCTTCTCTCGACACCGGATCTATCCCTGAAGCCCCAGCGACCTTAAGGGATAATTCTGCCAGACCCTCACCAGAGAGCGCCCGCGCTGTCCCGGATGTACAATATTCCCTAGGCCCGACTCTGGATACACAATCTATTCCGCCACTGCGAACGCCGAGTCCCAATTCGAAGCAGGTAGCTCCCCCGTCGGAAGTGTCCATCGCTCCTGCCATCGCTCCTGCCTCGAGAGCCAGCCCCTCTCCCCAGACTTTCCCGGAAGTCACGCCAACAGAACCTCTGCAACCTCTGCAACCTCGTCAACCAGATCAGTCTCCTTCGGATTATGACCTACGACCTGTCCAGAGAGTGACGACCATGAGCACCACCACTGAATCGCCTGTTAAGGAAAGCGACAAGCTGAGTGAAGAGATCATGAAGTCTCTCGGCCCAATCGGACCCGCCACGACTCTCCCGCCCGTCGGGGAGAATAGCCAGTCTCTGTCACCGGGCAATCAGACTGATGTGAGGAACAGCAGCTATTCCCTCGGTGATTATGATAGCTACTGGACTGATACTGCCGATAAGCCCCAACAGGACGTAAACAAGGCGGACGATGAAGTCAAACACGATGAACCTGTTGCTGCTCCCGAGCCATTCGAAGCGCCTCAGCCATCACACCAGCCAAGTTCCTCTATCGCCATCCTGCCATCTCAGCAAAACAGGACTCCGACGCCAGAGCCACCGTCCCTGCGGCGGAAGTTTTCTTGGGAGGCCGGCTTCGAGTCCGGTTCGAGCGCTCGCAACAGCCAACCTCCCGCCCCGATAGCCTCCCCCGAAGCTGCACAGGATGACGTGCCAACCATCACATCGCCTTCTCCTCTGGCCCAACCTGGCTTCCAGCCGCCCAAGGATACCGTTCATGATATTCCCAGCTTGAGCAGGGAGTCTCCCGAGCCTACCGACACGCCAAAGATCATTGTGCCTCCCTCCGGCGGAATCTCACACCAGGTTTCCAAGGCCAGCACTTTACCCCCATATCAACAGCCGCTTGTACTCGAGCCTCCGTCCCCAATCTCAGTTAGAACCGACGAGGGGACTTCCAGCCTGCCAGAAAACAGACGCCCGTCTCTCGTAGACGACCATGGATTGGCACGGCTCTCTCCCAGTCCTATGTCAACCCCACCGCTGGAAAAGTCCATGACCCCGGCACTGCCTGCCGGCCAACTGCCCAAGACCATGGAGTTCCGCGATATCATGAACCTTCCCAACCCGACACAACGAGTGGCTAAGTGCGATGAGGCCTGCCACACTCTCTCTGTGTGGGAATCGGGCTTGGAAAGCTGGATGTCCAACCTCAAAAACCAGCATCCTTCCGAATACGCCAACGCAACGTCTTCCTTCAATGGCACGGGTCTCCCGGTATCTCGCCAGGGAATGCATGCTACAACCCCGAGCGGATCTCACTCGGGGGCACAACAGTCGCACTTTCAACAATACCTCAACGCCAGCTCACCCAACACGACCGCGCCGCCAACCAGCCGCTCCCGACTGGGCGGCCTACCGATACCGACATCAGGAGGCACGAGCGCCTTTGGAAACTCTGGCAACCAGCTTGGCACGAAGAGCAAGGAGTTCATGCACTCGGCTGGAAAGATGGGCAAGGGATTGTTGAGCAAGGGAAAGAACAAATTGCGAGGAACCGGGGACAAGGTATTTCACTGACGCTTCTTTTTCTAGAACCTGCTGCGATGGGCTTTTCTCCTTCACGTTGAGCAGGGTAATTATTGGACTTTAAAACTTTCTTCATCATACGCTTCGGGGCCAGTGGTTCGCTCTTAGCCTCATGACGAGACGGGTGTATGAGATAGGAATTCTACGACGCATTTCCCCCCTTTTTTACCCACATCTCACCATGCTATTGTTGCCCACCATCCATCAGGTTGTGTGTGACGAGAACGGTTATTAATGTTTATTTGATTGACAGGGCGAACCCATCCCTCCGCCGGTGCAACAACCAAAGGCCAAGACAGAGAGACGAACATCCTGGGGTCTCAGCGTCGGTGCCAGGTCCCGTGCCGACGGTCCGACTTTACAATCCGACAAGAAAGATGTGATCTCAACTAGACCTGCGCCCCAGCCTAGCCAGGCTGTTCTGCTTTCCCATCCTCCCATGAGCAGCTCTTCAACTCAAGCAGGCGAGTCAGGTAGGCGGAGTGTTTCACAGGGGACCCAAGCTTTCAACCCCTTCAATGCCGAGACCAAGCGCCCGGTTTTTGCCAGTGATAGCCAGGATGATGTGACAAAATGGCAAATCCCCACGCCTGTCAGCAAGGATAACGCTACATGGGATCCCTTCAAGGGCACAGATCTGGCGAGGGACGACGTCTCTGAAGATTCAGGTGCTCAGCTGGGACATCCAAACGCCGAACCCAATCTAGCTGAGACGAAGGCGGCGCCATCCCATCAGCCGTTCTCCGGCAACGTGATGCCCCAACATTCCAATGCCCAAATCCGTATGGTGCCGCCCCAGCCACTAGCCGCACCATCTCAGGAGCCACAGTCCAGACAAGCCGTTGCCAGATTCCAGGACCCAACCACTGCCACACCATCATTCCCTGAGCAGGGCGATCATGTCATCCAGCGCAACTCATCATTTATCGGACTACCCCCCATCCGCAGAGCCTCATCGCTTGGTCTGAGTGCCAAGGCCGCTCGGCAGGCGGACGAAAGCTATTCTTTCCCGAGTGTTGACGAGAATAACGAGCAGTCTGCCCGTCGACAAGGAACAATCATCTTGGACAAGGAAGAGATGACGGGAGGGTCGACTCTTGTGGGGACGGAGCCCCAGGATACGGGCAAAGACGTTGACGAGTTGAAGAAAGAGGTCGTTCCTACAACTGTGCCTATCAGCCAACAGAATGTCATTCAGGGACAGCAGCAGCAGCAGCAGCAGCCGCCGCAGCAACGGCTTCCACCCCAGCTGCAACAACATGGCGGCGATCCCGCGTCTCAACAGCACCCTCAATTCATCCCTCCCCCGATACTGCCGCCACACATGCCTCCAGGGCCGTGGAAACTCGAAGAAAGCCATCTTTCCGAGCCTCTCCACCCCCGAACACCCAAGGTGCAGATGTTACCACCCTCGGGTCCTTGGAGGCTTGAAGAAAGCCATCTTGCCGAGCCTCTCCATTCAGTCTCGAGGAATCGTGCTGGCACTAGTGGCAGTGATCAGCAGCAGCAACAAGAGCAACAGCAACAACAGCAGCCGCAGCAGCAGCAACAGCAAGAGGAAGAACCCTACTTCGGATATGACAAGGAGACTGGGGTGTCCATGCCGCCACCTTCATCGTCGACCACAAAACAGTACCAGCAACGACAGAAGCCTGCAGTTGTACCCCCATCGTCAGCAAAAAGGTACCCAGACCTGTTTCCGCGTCAAGGGGGGCATCAACAACCTCATGGCAACTCTGCACAAGGTGGGCCTGGTCAACGTCGTCTTTCCCAGGATGGTGGTACTTCACGGACAGGAACAGGTCTACAGGAGGGAGAAGAACGAGGACGCACAAGGAAGGCCTCCGCGATGTTGAAGGACATTGGGAATCGTTTCAGGAGGGCGTCAACGGAGCGTAGGGAGCGCAGGGGTTCATCGGTTGAGCCGAAGTCGGGGTTGCAACAACAGCCACAACAACAGCCGCAATCGCAACCAGTTCCACAGGATGACGCGGCATCTGAGTCGAGCATCACCACTGAAGAGATTCAAGAGCGAAGGAAGGCTCGGGCGAGCTTCCTACAAGGGATGCGAAACCGTGCTTCGATAGATCACTCCCGACAGCAGAGCAGGGATGGTAGCACAGCACAGCCTTCAGTTCGGCCAGACGAGGCCAGGCCAGACACATCAGAAGAAGTACGCAAACCTCATCGCTTCGGCACTGGCCTTGGTGTCATCCACGGTGCACACAAAAAGTCGGGCCATGCGCGCGCGTCAACCTCGAACCTCGCCAACGAGCCAGGCACGACTGGTGCCAGTACGTCCCCTCATAAGAAGCGATTCTCAGGCTTCAAAGCCGGCGTCTTCCACCACCGTCCAAGCATCGATTTTGGCCCGAAGCCAGGGACCTCCCACTCGATGCTATCGGCTGTGAGCCAGCAGGGCCCTGAGCAGCCTGGGACTATACGTCCTCCGAGCGGTCCGGGATTTGAACGAAGCAACACTGCCGGTCCCGCGATTTATGTGCCCTCGCAGCCATCAGCCCCGGTGAGTGCGCCACGGGTTGACGCCCCTGAGCGCCGCAAAAGACGGGGTTCCGCTGCTGGGTTGATCTCGGGGCTTCTCGGTCACGGGAAGAATAAGGAGCATCCTCAGAACGTACAAGCCCGACCAACTTCAGGACAGCAACTACCTCCAGCGCAGAACCCTCTAGGACAACACCCTCCTGCTCTTCGTCCCAGTGGTTCTCAATTCTCCCCGCAACCGCCGCAGGGGCGAATTCCCTCTGGACCCCAACCTGGACCCCCTCAACCAGGGCCTCTTATGGGACCTCCTTCGCGGGGTCCTCGAATTCCAAGCCCTCAGCTCCCCGGGTCACAGATTGGTAGTCCTCTTGTATCTGGCTCTCAGGTTGGCAGTCCCCAACTTCCTGGCTCCCAGATGGGTAGTCCGCAAGTACCGGGACGTCAACTCGCCAGCCCTCAGATTCCCGGTCCCCAGATCAGCGGTCCCCGTGTTCCCGGTCCTCAACTTGGCAGCCCTCAGATTCCCGGCTCTCAGATTCCCAGTCCCCGTGTCCCTGGCCCTCAACTTGGTAGTCCTCAGACTCCCGGCTCTCAGATTGGTAGTCCGCAAGTACCGGGACCTCAACTCTCTAGTCCTCAGATTCCTGGTCCCCAGATCCCTGGTCCCCAGATCAGTGATCCCCGTGTTCCTGGTCCTCAACTGGTTAGTCCCCAAATTCACGGCTCTCAGATTGGCAGCCCTCCTATCTCTGGCTCCCAGATGGGTAGTCCTCAGGTTCCTGGTCCTCAACTCACCAGCCCTCAAACTTCTGGCCCTCCCCTTGCTAGTCCTCAGCCCCAAAGGCCTATCCCTCAGATGCATCCACCCATGTTACGTCGGATGACGGGAAGTTCGTCTCTTCTTGACTCCCAGGCTCAACTTTCTCCCGAACACCCTCCATCGGATGGGCCAGCCGACAATCAACAAACTCCCGTACTCGCTCAGACCTCCCATTCCTCTCCCATGATTCCCGGGTCTATGACGCCAGAAGGGTCTCCTCGCGTGGGCTTGGGATATCCTGTCATGCCAAGCGGTCGAGGTACTCCTTTCAGCGTTGGACAAGTCCCATTGGACTACGGGTCAGGGAGGAGGCCATCTGGTACTCCAGGAGTGTCTCCTGCCTCTTATCATGCCTCTACGCAGTCCCTCGATAAGGTCATGAGGCCAGTCCTAGACACTAGGGAGATTCACCAACCTACTGCCAGCTCGCCCAACTTATCGTTCAGGTCTGACCCTCGAGCTTTTGGCAACAGCAGAGCTGAGAGCGTTAATAAGGACGAGTTGCCGCAGTCTCCGATTTCTCAGCTGTCGAAGACAGGGGCCCCCTCGGTCTCATCTATGGGCGTAAGTCAGAGTCCTCGACTCAACCCATCCGTCATGGCAATGGGAAGGCGAGAATCCTCGCAATCTGGCACGCTCTCGTTGTCGAGGCCAACCAATACACCACCCATACAGAGCCAAGGGTTTGCATCTCGCGTGGGCGCGTCGCCCCTGCAGCAACAGCAGCAGTTCCCCCCAGGATTCCAGTCGCAATCGATGAACGTTCCGCCAGCTGGATATCAAGGCCCCCCTGGGCAGCAATTCCCGGCCGGGTTTCGTGGACAGCCTGGTACTCAGTTCTCACCCAACCAACAGCCGCAGGCTTCCTTTCCTCCAAACCGGCAGCCTATGCAGATGCCAAACCCCGTCAGGCCTTCGCCAGCACTGAGGGATGCCATGCCTCCTCCTCCTGCCCCTGGACAACCTCAGATAATGATGAATGGGCCGCCTAGACAGGAGAGCCCAGCATCCAAATGGAAGGGATTGAAAAATAGAATGTCAGGCCAGATGGCGGGAAAGCCTGAAGGAGAAAAGTTGAAAACAAGCAGGATCCTTGGAGCGTTCAAGCGAAGCTCTAAGGGACATCTTCCTCAGTCCGTCCCAGGGAATGGACAACCTCACCCCCACGGCAGCCCTCACGGAAGCCCTTACATGCAGCAGATGATGCATCCAGGACAGCAGCCGCAGCCAATGATGGGACAGTCTCCCCAGGGCTCGTTTCAATCTCCCCAGGGGCCATTTCAATCTCCAAGACAGCCCTCGCAGTTCGGTAGCCCTCCCATGGGCAATCAACTTCCCCAGAAGGGGGCGTGGCCTGGTCCTCCCGGTCAGCCCGGGATGAATCAACCACCGATTGGTTATGGTCCTCAGGGCCATCCTCAAGGCCATCCTCAGCCTCAATGGCAGTTCCAGTCGCAACAGACACCAGGGGGGCCTCAGTTCAGCCCTATGCCAATGCAACAAGGGTACCAAGCTCCCCATGGTCCTGTACCGGGCGGTCAACCAATGCTCCCACCTATGAACCAGATCCCCTTTACTCAGCCCCTGGATCCAAATCATGAGCCTAAACCCCGACCACGACAGCCGTCCGTCGCTAGCCAGCATCCGACGCCAGCTCCCACGCCAGCTCCGGCCCCGGCTCCATCACTCACGCAGGGAATGATGCAACAGCAGCCAGTATCTCCAGCGGACCGAATTGTCAGCAATGGGCCAGTCTCTCAATTGCCGCCTCAGGGCAGTCAAGAGCACATGATGCTCGTATCTCAGGGCAATCTTGTCAACAACAGTCAAGAAGGGCGACCAGAAATGAGGCGGCTCGCGAGCAATGACAGCCGTCGCAGCAGCAACAGCAGTAACAGCCCAAAGATTGGCTTCATCAAGCCACTGCCGATTCGGCAGCCTTCTGGGCAGATTCAGCCAACCAACGCTACCACTCCAGGGCGCGTAGTTGGTGGTAACGTCACCCCTGGCACTGCTGCTGCCATCCTCGCATCGCAACAAGTCGCGGATGAGAAGGAACCCCAACCCATCAGGCCACATGAGAACCATGGTCCTGCGCCGAGTCCTCCGACTGGGACGAATGGCAATGTCACTTCGTCGAGCCTAAGCCCGCCGTCGTCATCAGCTTTGAGCAATGAGGCAGTTGTCGACAACAAGGGTAAGGGCAACGCTGTCGATGTTGAACCCGAGACGAGCCGTCAGGTCGCCAACCCCAGGGCCCCCACGCCGGAAGATAACAGTAAAGGTACCTCTGCAAAGAACCAGGTCCAGGAGGCCTCAGTGCACGTGGAACTTGAAGACACTGAAGACGCTCGCAAGCGTACCATGCGGTTGACTTCCCAAGAGGAGAAGATTCACTATGATCCCAACGCGGACTCGGATGGAGAGCCCCCCCCAAAGATGAGCGCGACAAGCTATCCGGGACAGGAGTGGAGTCCGTACGGGATGCCAGAGTATGGAGAGTGGAACGATTAAAGGGGTGATGGGTGAAGTTATCGTTCCTTTGATGTTGGATGTGACGGGACAACAGGACATTCCATCTACCTATGCTCGCTCTATTTAACTTGTGTCTTGACTTGGTTCGCGACCTTCATTCTTTACAACTTTTTTTTTAATTCTTTATCTACATTTATCTAGTCGATAGGTCTTTCTTTCATCGTTGGAGAGAAGAAGCAGCAGAAGAAGCAAAAATGAAGGCGACATAGCCCAGGAATCTGTTATTCAATTTTGGACACATTCACGGATATTTCTATGTTTTTTTTTTTTTTTTTTCCTATTCGGATCGATTTCAGCGTGGCGTCATGGCCATATAGTCAAAAGTCATTCTCCGGGTCCTCCTTTAATGTGATTTCCTTGAGGATGAGGAGGAATATGAAGCTTCGAGGGTGAGAAGGAGGTGGATAAAATTGAAGGGGGTTGGTTCGCAAGAAAAAGCACCCACGATCATTCTATATACATATTTTTGCTCGTTTCTAAGAGAACATAGGGGCATCAACTTGAATCCAACTGTTCTCTCGATCGGTTCATCCCTGTGTTTGTAGCTAGCGTGTAGATGAAATTGTTTGACAACAGACACTTGATAAGTTGATTACAGCCCCATGGGCGGAGGAAGCTCTAGGAGATGTTTGCATGGTCGACAAGTATCCTACAGTATATCAACGTCAATGGCGCAAGGTCGAAGACGTACTTGGTATTGGTCAACTCAGTAAGATAGCTTGATTCAACAGGACGGAACTGAACCAAAAGCCACATACATGAAGATGTGGTTACACAGGTTTAGCAGAACGTGGAATTCATGCAGGTACCAACAAGTTGAGGCCTCCTAGTATCATACATGTATTTCTCTCCCTTCTCGTATCCACTCATTCTGCCTTTCCTATCAAATGCCACGACGCCTCATGAGATTATTCGTGCCGGATATCGGCCAAGCTCGCTCCAGGCACTTTTCAGCAGATGGCAGTCTTCTCCTCTGACGTTTCCGGAATCCTTCCCAATGGCCGTAATGAGCCGATCTAAACTCCTATGTGCTCTTAAGCTTCCTAGCCAGCGCCAGGAGATGTGCCCTGCTAGCTGAGCTGACTGAGAGGAAGATATCATGTCTAAGAAGGGACTTTCCCATAGTCTGTACTACACTCTGCAGATAGGTCTAGTACCAATCAATTCTCATGAGTTCAAGCTTTGGTGGTCTGCGGCATATGTTAGGCCGACTAGGGTGTCTCTATTGTGCGTGGATGATGTGCTCTTTGGCTATTGTCCTCCCCAGCTTGGCCTGTAGGTTAGGAGCGAACACTTTCATCCCAGAGTAGGCCAATTGTAAGTTTCACAACAACTGTTGAGTGAACGCACTATGGGGTGGTACATTGGAATACTCAGCCCACGGCTGCTTCGAGTTGGAGGAGCATGCACCTATGAGGTTGTGCAGCATGTGTTGAATTCCGACATCATGCCTAGATGAGTGTGAGGATCTGGTTGCGAATTATGTGGAATAGTATATAATCCCATAGAGACAACTTTCTTCTAACCAGAAATCAAACTGCCCTTATAGCTCAGCGGTACGAGCGTTGCACTTGTAATGCAAAGGTCCATAGTTCAAATCTGTGTGGGGGCACGTTTAAATTTTTGAGTCCTCCACTGATAAATCCATCGCGTTGATCTGCTTGGCTGATAAAACTTGATATTTCTTTTTCCTTTTTTTGGGTCTTCAGTTGAGACTTGTCTATCAATGGAGATCAACATTGTTTCTCGTATGCGCACGGTGATGATACTACTTCATTGTGGATGAGTGTTCGCTGCATGCATGCACGCACCGGTTGTATGATTAACGCAACCGCAGTCACACCATGACGGAAATGTTTGTGTTTCGGTGTTTTACGGCACGGCTCTTCCGAGCTAGGTGATGTGCGAGTAGTACTTTGAGCTGGCGTGTTTAGATGAAGCCAGTTGTCGGACGCAAACAGGTCGTCTGGTTCGTGTTGTGTGTCCCTTGTGCAGACCAGAGTTGGGTTCGTCGTCATGCGTCGCCTCTGGTCATGAGACCTTCAACTATGGAGACTAAGCTTCGATATGTGAGGTTGGCCGCACAAGGTGACGGTAACAGGAACAACGAACTGGAGACCTAGGGGTCGTAGTATGTATGGCTAGAGCTCCTCAAACCACCCTCATGACATGACGGATCTGCTCGATCCGGAGGTTACCCTAGAGCTAACAGCGGACTCGGTGGTCTGAGGCCCGAGCTCCCCGACCGCACAGGCCCCCTCTCTCTCGGACTCTCCCTTCGTGTGGCTTGGAATAATTGGGACCAGCTAGCAGCTTGGATGGAGCCGTCATCGGGCATCGCCCACTTCTTCCGTCTCCACAAGGGACAACGGAGAGAGCACTTTACCTGCAGCAAGTGTCCGTCGTCGTCAACCTGTTTACGGATGAGAACTAGTGCGACGATGACGACAATCGACCCTGCGCGTATACGGAGTTGCAGGTTGTGGTTGCAGGTTGTGGTTGTGGTTGTGACAAAGTACGGAGTAAAGACACCAATGGCCAACCAGGTCAGGACTTACAGCTCTGGCTAGGCACAAGATGCGACTATTGTCAATATTGTCGTCGATCTCAAACGGCTGAACAAGGTCTCGACTGGGCTCGCACTGCTGCCGGCTGGCACTTCACCCAGGGTAGGTACAGAGTAGACACTCAGGGGACTCACTCCATCCGTGGTCTCGGAAAAGGCGCTGGAACGGCCCCTGCCACAGTGCCTTAGGTCTAGGACGGCACGGACGACATTGAGCTGGCTGGCTCCGTTTTGGCGTCGAGCGACAGAAGCGAACTTCAGCTATCGGTGAGATACATCGTCTCAAAGTACCACCTCGCTATCCCCAGGGGGGTTAAGCCTCACCGACAAGCGCCGGGGTCATTATGGAGTGGCGCAGACGGGCGGCTCGTGGCTGGACCAGGACAGGGAGGACATCGTGGGGTTCCGGTTGGGCAAGTGAGGCCTGGACCTTGACGTGCCTGCTTGCACCCTGCAGTAGCCAGTCCGTGACGCCGCTTCTGGTTGGCTCCATCGCTGCAGGTACTTTTGATCTGTGTACCATCAGACGGGCTGCAATCGTGGGTGGTTCCTACTTCGTGTGCTTCGTACCTACCCATTTCTTTTTTTCCCTCCCCAGGGCGGCGCAGGCTGCAAGGGCATGAGTCGAGCCCCAAAAAACTGAGTGAGGCGACGCCGGGAAGGAGAGAACGGGAACGGGAGGGAAGAAGAAAAAAAGGAGCAACCACATTGGGTGTGTGTTTTATCAAAAAGGCAGGGTCGTGTCTTTTCCGTCCCTACCTCCTTCCGTTGGATGATTTTCTCTCTCCCAATCTCTTCCCCTCTCTCTCTCCGTACCCGTATGTGTTTATCCGAACCATTCTTTCAACTTCAAATATCTTCAAC
>JABFFI010000378.1:0-68466 GCA_013623725.1 Fusarium robinianum | reverse complement strand
CCCCCCCCCCCCCCGGCCTCACCTCTGCGCCACCCCTTTTTTTTTAAAAAAAAATAACCAGACACACATGAAGGAAGGAAGGGATCTGCCCGTTCAAAAACACCATCTGGCACCGGGGAAGCTGGATAGGTGCAGTAGTACATAGTAGTGACCCTTGTGTGTGTGCCTTTTCTTTCTTCTTTTTCTCGCTCCGGCTCCGGGGAACGGGTGCCCCCGACCCCTTGTCCTGGTAGGTTACTGGGAGTAGATACCGAGATGGTTGATGGTTGATTTTTTTTTATCTTTCTTGCGTCTTGACCCGGTGAGTTGGGCTGGGGCTGGGGCTGGGCTGGCTGGTTGTTGTGTTGTTGGATCCTTGCCCTGCTGACGTTGGATGTGGGTTGATCGAGATCGAGACTCTGCAAGGAAGAAGAGTGTGTGTCCCGAGCGTCGTGGCGAGTTGTACTTGTTTCGATTCGTCATTGTCAAAACGTAGATGGGCAGTTGGACTGGGTTGTTGGCAGTACCCAGAACTTCGCCTGAACTTCAGAACTTTCTCCTGGCACCTCGAGAGGTTGCAACGTGATGTATTACACCAAGTAAGCTATGCTGTCTTAACCAACTACAAACCTAGACCTAGTGTTTAATCCATTCCCTGCCATCTTCCTATCTCCTCGCCTCTCGCGCCTTGTCTTCACCCCTTGCCTCCTCCTTCAAGTTGGTGTTGATCACCAAGTCGTCCTTGCCTCTCATATGCATAACAATTGTGAGGCCTTCAATATCAATATCAGGACACTCGTGTGAGAAAGACGTACCGACTCCAACATCTGTCCGGCCAACCCCCTGTGCTTCCTCTACCTGGCCAGCCACCGGCCGAGAATCAGCCTCCGACTTGAGTTGCTCAAACTCTGCGTTGAGGTCCATGTACCGCGTACGCCACGCACACATGTGGTTGTACGGGAGGAACGGTCTGGGGTTGTGAATCTCCGTGACTGTCTCCGTCTCCTCATATGACGAATGGCTTCCGGTTCTGCAGTGTTTCATGCTGACGATCTCTTCGGTCTGTACAGCTTGTTGCTGTGTCCTGCTCCGAGACTCCTCCAAGAGATCTTCGGCACTCTTTCGAGCCAAAGACTGTTCAACATCAGCCAGTCTCAGCCGTGGCGTCAGATTAGCCGTGTCCTGCAACTGCTCGTGTGTCTCCGTTGACCGATCCTCCACAACTAGCCGAGGGGTGCTCTCCATCAGCTCTGGGGATGATTTCTCGCCAGGGAAGCAAAACAGACAGGTATCCTTCCTGACCTCATCATAATTTGGCGTGCGAGGGAGCTTGCTGAGACTTCGGCGCCATTTCAGCGCGGGAGGTGTTGGTTGTTTCTCCCTTGGTCGACTTTCAGACATGTCGATTTTCCTCAGCTGCTTCCTCCATGAAGATATCCCCGTGTCCTCTGCATTTCCCTGGCCGCGGTTCTTACTGACCTGCTCTATCTTGGGTAACACATGTTGCTTCGTACAGGACTCGGGCACCTTCTCTGGCTGGTTGTCTTGAATCATAGCCATTTCATTCGGCTTTGGTAATGACTGACTTGGTTTCATCTGTTGTATGATCGGCGCATCTTTCGCCCTGGGCCGCGTTGGTGTCTGAAAGTCAACTTCCAGGCGCTTCTGTTTGAACTTTGATTTTGCACACGCCGTCTTTGCCAATGGAAAAGACTGTCTCGTGGGGCTAAAAGGAGCTTCTTGGGTGTGAAGTATCCGATCCTGACAGATGGAATGTGGTCGTACCCGTTCGCCTACCGTGGCTCGGAGATCCTCAGAGAGCTGGTGTGATTTTGGGCTGACTTCTCGATCGACTGTGCGATCGACTGCAAGATTATGGGCTTCCGAGGCAACAGAATCGGGAACTTTGACGTCAGTGTTCAGGGAATGTTGGGCTGTGTCTTCGCTCACCGTTGTGGTTTCGTCGCGATTGAGAGTGTGTCTTTCGGGGGATTGGCTGGTGGTCGTCAAGCCGGCATCTTTCATCCTCGATCGAGCATCTTGCCGTTCCACCCATTTCGACCGAGCCGCAGCAGTGCGTTCGATATCTCTCGTCCCAGTTGCTAGATGTTCCATAATGTGCTGTGAGTGGTGCAGGTCCTCTGCATGTTGGTACAGTTGGTTGATTTTCTTCTGGAGGGCGCTATGAAGTGGCGAGTCTCGAGGTGGGAGTTTCTCATGCTCCTTCATATCAAGTACTTCTGATTCCTCAACCTCAGAGGGCCGTTCTTCGGTCCTTCGACGCTCCGCACATTCAATACTGTGTCGGATAGGACGGTGGCCAGCATGCGTTGCCCTGCAGGCCGGATTCGAGCACTTCCCTTGACTTGTAGAACTGCTCGATGGAGGTCGCATATCTCGTGGAGGGACACAGTCGGAGGGTTTTATCGGCCGTTGTGCTCTTGCGGTATTCCTCGTTGCCTTTGGCTCGGAGATCTGGGCCTTGACCTCCCTGTCCGCGACGAAGAAGGGATTGTTCCACACAGAGCTTGAAACCACCGTGGGAGCCGCTACCGAGTGCTTCAGCCCTTCTTTTGGCCCGATTTGGGTTGCCTTGGGCTTGAGTCGAGGCGTTCGTTCTACCCAACGCAGTGCTTTCCCCTTCTCCTCCCCTGGTTTCGACCTCGTCGTTTCGCGGCGGCGAACTGTGTGGACGGTGACTCGAGTCGTATGGACATGGTCGCCCTGCTCTGAGTTTCCGCCATCGCGACCCAGCTGCTTAGAGTGTTCGGCGATACGGTGTTCATGCCGCTGTACAGAAGTGTGGGCGTGTTGATTCTCGTAGACTCCATCAGGGGCTTCCCCAGTGCACTTCACACAAGAATCGTGACCGCAGTGGGAGCAATATTTTTGCGAAGACAATGGCTCACCACACGAGTGACAAACCTGGAAGACCTTTGTATGGTGTGCCGGGGGCGGGTCGTCGTTCCCTGACTCTGACTCCTCGGAGAGCCATCCTTCAGGTCTGGAAATCCCATACTGCTCAAAAATCTCCATTGCATCTTGCCGCCTTTCAGCCGAACTCGCCGAGATCGAGTCATGTACCGAGGCGATTGGAGATGGAGGGATGTGACATGTCGCCGAGGCAAAGTCATCTGTTGCCGCGTGCCTCAACCTTCGACTGGGAACGTCGATCGGCAGCCCGCGCTTGTTGTAATGGTTGTGGCTGGTTGTTAGCTGGCTTGTTGAGACACTCGACCGTAGCTTTCTCAGGTTTGCTTCTGAGAGAGTCTGTCGACAATGTTTGCGGTTGTCGGGATCCCGTGCTCGTCGTTGGCTCCTCCTCCGCGACTTTATCCCGTGGTATGTCTGGTGCAGGGGCAAGATTGCGGTTTCTTCCTCGATCAGCGTGTTGCGAGAGGCCGGCTTCCCAAACCCGCTATCTACTCGGCGGCCCTACCCGAGCGTTGTGTTCTCACGCTCCCGCTGAGTCATTAGCGATGTTTCATTTTCTCTGGCGTTCTTGTTCGCGATGTTCTTGAGCTGACGGATGCGATCACCGACAATGCCTGTCGGAATCCATTCCTCACGGGCAGTATATTGGGTCTGCGTTGATGGTCTGCTCCTCCATGATGAGGGTCGGCTGGGGATGGCAGTGTATGAACGTGTCATTGGATCGAATGAGTGGAAGCTGATGATGGCCTTGTTAATTACTTAAGAATGCGAGTGATGATACACCGCGATGGGGAGAAAGCGACACATTGTATAGGAGGTTTGAGGACATGAGAGACGTTGGGAGGTTGAAGACCGGAGGGATGGAAGGCTCGTGCACTCAAACGGGAAGAGCTCCGGCATCGCTCTAGCCGGGGCAATTGAACATGACAAACATGGCAAACATGACGCAGGATCTCAACAACTCCAATTCGAGGAAGGATTAGGTCACTTGCATCAGAGAGGAACATGAAAAAAGTACTTTTTGGAGGTAGCTCAACCAAAACTGGTATCAATTGTCTCGGCTCCGTGCTAAGGATGGGTAGTATGTTGATGTACAAGGGCCTCCGTCACCACAAAACGCTGTACATAGATTTATTTCACATGCGCAGACAGGGTCTCGAGGACCTATTTCTCATGTTAGTACACGAACCAATTGCAAGGATTTTGCGCCATTGACATACCTCCAGCTCGATCTTGGCCTCAGCAATATCCTGCTCGCTCCCGCTTCCGCTCGCAACCTTCTGGGCCTCGGCAATCTGGGCTCGGATGGCCTCGGCGCTGAAGTCCTCAAGGGGGAAACCCTCGACGGCGTTGATGCTGAGGACGGAGTTGGGCTGAACGGTAGCGAATCCACCAGAAACTGTTTTCCCATCAGCGGTCGGGTCTTGGCTAAAATCATGGATATCTCGGGCGTCGACGTACGGAAGAACTGCTTGGTGCCACCGGTCTCCTCAATAACCTCAACAACACCGGGCTTCAACTGCTCAATGGAAGGAACGTGGTTGGCGAGAACACCCATCTCACCGGAGTCGGCGGGGATGTTGACCTGGACGACATCCTGCGACTTGTAGATGGCCTGCGTGCGGCAATTAGCTCTCTGCATCAATTGGCGAGCACCAGCCATCGGAACGACCCAATTCCATCGTATCGTGTCCAATTTCGATCGGCGTCTCGGTCGGCGTCATACCTGGTGAGGGAGAGCAAGGCTCAGCTTGATCTGCGATGACGGTCAGTCGGGCCGGGTCGAGTGAAAACAGTAACCGGAGGTTCGCCTTGCCTTGTCGGGAACGGCCTCGGCGTAGGTCCTTCGCTGGAGGGGAACTCGGATGGCGGCAGGGCGAGCTCGGAGAGCCACGCGGGCGAGGCGGAAGGAGTTCATGATGGGCTGAGCAGGAGGGTGAGGTTGTTGCTTGGGTGAGCTCAAATGAGGGCCGCTGGCACGAATCTTTGCCGGAGCAGCAATTCGCGATTCGGCTAACGGGAAAATCCGACGGAGATACATCACGTGATTCGGGACGTGATTGAACCGCCTGAAATTCCCGGCCCCACAGTTGACTACACCTCACCAAGGGGAACAGGTTCGAGGAGGCCAGGACGTGGTCGCAGCAAAATGAAGAATTGGTAGTCTTTTTTACCTTGAATTGGAGTTGTCTATCTCCCCGGTTCTGTGACAGAAAATACCTCCATTTCGGCTGGAGGTGGCCAGACTTGATATGATAATCTTGAGCTCTTGATCTTGTTGGTTGAGAACCCAGGATCAACTTGACCCCTTCAATTATGAATCCAACCAGCAGGATCTCATTTTGAAGTCACCCGAGCAGGGCATGAATCAGAATATCTGAACTTCGCCGTACGTCAAGCCTTCGCCAAAGGACGTCGGTGACGAGACTGGGCAGGGCTGAGGCTTCTTGTTTCTTCGTTCCCGTCGGCTGGTACTTTGCGCTGTATCTATCATCTCAACATCCTCTGTCCAGCTCTGCTGGCTGAAACCCGGAATTAGCTAGAGCTCAAGTGTCGGCGGGATAAAACTGTAGTCGTCGAGGAAGCTGCTGCCTTGTCATTCTTCATCCACAGCTCCCCCTTTGACCTGACCTTCATGCTCTGACCTAATCAGATGATACGGACGGTGTAGCAGACTCCATAGGCTCTCCTTCCCCGTGATCTAGTCGATTATATGGCCTTTCTCCGTCCTTGTGGCAAGCCAAGCACTAGAGTTCGAAGCATTAGGTGCCTAGCTGTTCCCCCTTGATGAGCATTACCCCTTTCTTGAAGCCAGAGGATTCTGGGATTTCCAAAAACTCGACGTCGTGAGTTATTAGTTTGCTTTCCTTTAGTTCAACTTGAACGGTCGATCAGCTTGAAGCCATGCCGAGGAAGACCATCGCCCAAGCAGCCCAAGTTCTGCAAACATCAAGAATCAGAACTATCTATATTCTCAATTTGGGGCATGTAGAACCGATTTCTATTTTCCATGTGAGATTGCTATATCACCACGTGTAGATATCACATTCTTCTGTCGTAGTGCACCTAGCATGCAAGCTTGTCTGCGATGCTCAATATATGACGAACAACTACCTATTTCTACGAGTATTCCATTTTTTTTAAGATACCATGACGGACATCCATCATGCTGAACTGGCTTGTGAATACATCTTTCATTGGTCTTTCATTGGTCTTTCATTGGTCAATTGCGCAGAAGAGCATCATCGTTGCTGCCCCTGACGACGCCATGCCCAGCCACCGAACTGCACGTAGAGAGAGCCCCCTCTTACCCAGCCGACTCTCAACAAGCCTCTTCGACAAATTACGAGGAATTATTTCTTCTCTTGTTCATTCAAGATGCAGCTTTCTTGCACCTTTCACCAAAATTACATGTGCGTATATGAGGGTGTGAGTGAGAGGCGTAAAGTATCTGGGTACATCAAGAGCAGCCATTCAAATATTTATCATGCGCCCAGGTTAGCCGAATGATGCTTGTCATTTACTTCAAACCTTACGTGAACTTGCGGGATTGGGCCCACGTTTGCAGCTTTTCTCTCCTGATTTGCTACCTGTGCTCTGCCTCCGGACAAGCCACCTACAGACCTCATATTCAATAGCATCACCAATACTACAGAGGGATATACCTGGTGTTAAAAGTTTTGACCAGTCGTCAGGTGCGCAGGTATATCCTCCTTCTTCTGAGTTACCGACCATCATCTCATAATCTGGCCCCCTGGACAGATATCTCTCACCAGAACAGGGGTCATTGGGGATGTTACAAGAACAAGTGTGAAAGATACCCGGCTCTCCATTAGTCAAGGCTATAGACATGGTATCCCTTACTTGGTGTACTCCTGTAAACCTAGGGGAAATGCAATCCCTGGCTAAATGTTACTTGTTGAGCCTCCCAGCCCCTGGGAAGTCACCAACCCCTTGACGGGGTTGTGAAAAATATTCGAACTACCGGGAAGCGTCACCTCGCTTATCTTTCGCCAGGACATATATCGAAAATAGTACAGGGTGGAATCTGGCGTGACATGAGGAGATCAGAGAGACCGCTCCCGTTGCGATTAGGGGAGACCACGCCACGCCTTCTGTTGGGGTCGCTTCATGGTTTGCAGCACGGGGGGTCAACAGTATCACGGAAGATGGCATTCGTCGATTCGTTAGTCTTCCTCAGCGAGTCGGGTGCCAGCTCCATGTTCCCAGGAGGCCCTGAAGCCAAGTAGAGAGGGCATGATATGGCCGAGTATCCCACAGTACGGATGGCCGTTTCGAGTGCGTGAACCTGGCTCGTAGTCAGCTTCGGTACACGGTGTATTAAAAGCTATAGATAGCTCAAGATTTATCCTTTCTGGGCTCTCTTCCTAATAGAAATTCTCCAGATTTGGGCGACATTCGAACGTCCATTGAACACAGCCGGCTTGGAGGTGCCAGTCAACAAACATGACGTGCTGCCGTATTAAACTCTCAAGCTTTCACATATGTCTTTATGATAAGGAGTTCCAGCTCCCCCAGTAATTTCCAAACACTTGTCAACTCCACGATCCCAGGCTGACGGCTGGCTACCCAGGTGGGGGAGGACGCGGACCTCTTGCTCGAAGGCGCCAGTCCCCTGCCCTGGCAAAGACCACGGCTCAATCAAGGGCAGGTTACATACCCTGGCGCATTCTAGTAATTGCCGAGCATACTTCGTACTTATCTCGAGACCAGCGTGGGGGTGGGCATGGAGGTAATAGATCTTGAGGGGTGAAGACAGCATCCGACTGACATGGAGCCTTGAAGTCCGTACTCTGGCACAACTCCGTTCCGGGTTGGATTCCCATTTGTATGGCATCTCCTTTGGGTCGGAGTTTCAGGCCCGTTCCCCCTGCTCTCTCTTACTTCAGCTCAGTTTGCATTGACAAGATAGCCGCGGAGTTTGTGAGTGTATGTTTCGTGTATTGAAGTTCCAGGTCTATCAGGCCATTACCTACCCATCAATTATCATTGTACTCTGGTAGCGCATTTCACCGATGCTTCTCTCAGGCTCCCTTTCAGGCAAAGGGCAGTCAAAGCCTGTTATTCAGCCACATCTAGTTATAGAGGTGTCGCTCTTTCTGCGCGTCCCTCGTGTCAAAGACAGGCATCATATCAGGAATAGCAACACTCAACAAAGTGCACCACATCCGAAACCCAGGGCATTTAGTTCACGCCTCTGACATTATGCTAGCCAATTGCGTCAGCTTGAAGGTGCAGTACACCATCATGATGTTTCCAAGTAGGCCTCTCGGGGATTAGTGACCTACCCTACAGCACAACACACATGTCCATCTCCGGGTGTAAGCGGGAACGATCAAAGACTTGACGAAAACTCACGGCATCGGAATCAAGCAGCCGGGCCGGATGTGATGATGGCATTCGGTATTCGGGACATAGCCCGCGTTGCGTACGTAGCGGAATGCCGATCACAACGTGCAGAGGCAGGGCACCGTGTATGACCTCACACTCGGTGCCCGAGTCGCCCGAAACAGGGGATTACGGGACATAGAAATGTCTCTCATGGATGTTTCACTTGTGGCGGGAAATGTAGCTTTCCCATCCAACAAGAACCGGAATGCAGAAACCCAGGAGTTCATCGCCACAAGCAGACACGTATTGCCACCAGCACCGCCCGTGGCCCGTCACTTCCCCTCATTGATGTCGTCACAATCTCCAGACTCAGCCTGGACATCCCAGCAGTAGTAGTTTCTTTCATAGTTTCTTTCACCGCTGGACAAGGACAAACGGGGGCTAACGTCTTTTGCGCTGCCCCTGCCAAGGCCGTCCTGCGCTGCGAATTTGAATCACGGGTGTTCAGCCACGGCGGGAAGGGAGCCAGCGGCGGCTCGGAGAAACCCAACTCTTGAGACGGTAGCAACGGGGCGCGGTCGATGAGGATCTCGAAGTGCGCCGCCGGGAATTTCCACTCCTGCGACAAGTTGTGTTGCGTCTGATATCGGGCCGTGGCTTGTCTCTGGAGGACTCACTTGGTAGGAACATGTTGAATAAGCATAAAGTAAATAAGAGACACTGTGTTGTGACATTGCTGAGACACATACAGTATGGATTCGAACCGGCACCAGCAGCTAAGATTCAACAAGTCAGGAGAAGTTCAGGACAGCGGAAGAGCCAGCGTGAAGTCAAAGTTGGCGGAATCCACCACGTCGGAAACCCAGCTCCCATGAGCGAGATACACACCATGCTCCCTTCCGCGTAGGGCAAGACTAGTGACGGTTAGATGGTCGAGAGGCAACGTCTTTCTGCTACAGTCGCTCGTAGCACTTCCAAGCCAGCGCGTAGTTAGGTACTCGACGGTTGGGATAGTTGAAACAATGCCCTCTGGTGGATTGTCTCTTGACTCGGCTTTGGCATTGAAGACTTAAAAAAAAAAGTCACTGATCGACGATGGGCCTGGGCTAAAACGCGAGGGCGTAGCTTGGCCCGATCTTTGCGTCGGGCCCTTGACGTGGCTGCAGGCGACAGGATGCTTGTTTCTTTCTGGTGTGTGTGAGTCGTGAATTGTGTGGGAGCCCAGGATCTTCAGGTTGTGTCAAAGAGGACGGGTTGTCCTTTGAGGATGAAGGGAACCGGCTGGCCGGCAAGTAGGTAGATCAAGAAGAGCAACCGGGCACATGGGTGACACAACATGCGAAGCACATAAGTGCTGCACCTTTGTAAAAATACCGCACACGCGCCTCTAGAAGTGTGTGGGCAGTCGAGATGTCCGCTCCGCTGATGCATCGCCGGCGTCGGCAACGACGAGGAAATGGCTCCATGCCGTCGGCCCAGAGAAGCATCACGGCCGAGACCGGGCCTGGTGCTACCACTGGTTGCTTCTATCTGGTAAATTGGAGCGAGAGCATGCGAGTTTAGCTGCGGGGTGGGTGGGAACTTCTTCGCGTGCAGAGAGTTGTCGTTGTCTAAGGTGCTTCGTACATCCGAAACCATGGATCCGAGTTGTTGTTAACATCCCTCCTCGGCGTGTACCTGCATTTTTGTTAACCCCAATCCTGCGTATGCTCGGCTTGGCGGCCAAAGTCTACAGGTCAAGACAGAGGAATCCAAGCATGGCTGGCATGGCGTTCGGTTTCATCCGAAGCGACTCTTGTGGTCGTGTGAACAAGAAACCAAGAAGGAAAACAAAACCATCGATTTAGCAGCAGGATTGAGCTGATTGCACGCATCCTCTGCTCTCATGGCGACCTATCCTTGATATTGGGGTGACTTCGACTGTGGCGCCGTCCTAGGGATATTGGACTCGGAGGGGTTGCAACAACAGGACAATGGAACTACCTCCTGACCAGCTCCCTTTCCGCGCACGAAGTAGGTAGGTATGTTTGCCTACCTTTCATTTCTTTGCCTGCTACGGCCGGTTCAAAGCGAATTGCCAGAGTTTGGATCCTCACCGCCGGCGATATGCGATGCTGAGCGAACTTTGAAGAGGGTGGGTGGTGACCAAAGAGCAGTGGACAGTTGTTTTGAGAGGGTGATCTCGCAGTTGGAAGGAGATTCGAGGATTGTATCTGAGATGCATAAGGCGGCCGGGGTTAGGACGCCAAAGGCCTTTGGGTCAACCACTCAAGGAGACATATCGAGGGCTGGAATTTCCTTCTACGCGCTGATGCCGCCTCGTTGCATCCTGGAGATGCGGGGTTTGGCTTCGACGCGGGGGTTAGCGCCCATGCTGACGGATCGATGTGACGAGAAGCGCCAGCCTACAGCCAGTTGTTACTGTTTGCAAGCAACCCATAGAATGGAGTTGTGTCGAGATACGGAGTACTTTGTAGGCAGTTGTCACGTTTGCGGCCTTGGAACCGGGGGGCGCCGAGCTTTGCAGGGTGACATTAACTACATGAGCTCGATCCAATGTGAGACACCGAGAGAGCTGTATGGCGAGCTCATGCTCAATGATGGAGGTCAGTCTTGAGAGCCACGGAGTTGTTTGGTGGTGATTGTTTGGTGGTCGTTTCATAAGCCACGGCGAGCTGAGATGGGCAAGATGATCTTCCTGGTTTCCAGGCCAACTAATCCGTTGCTCGTTGGATCTGCAATCATGTTTTTCTCTCAAAAAACAATGCGTTTTAGGGAGAAGGGAAATGGCCTTTCATGATGAATGAACCATGGGCTTAGCCCTGCCTCTCACGGGGATGCGGAAACGAAATTGTCATGACCTGCACACGATGCTCAAGGTGCATAGCAGAGACTGCGTCATTATGGAGCCATGTGTTTGTGTGACCTTAGCGGCAGTAATTCACGGCAGCCAAGTCCTGGGAGCTCACGAGGTTCCGGAAAATGGACGAGGGGCTGAAGGAATGAAATGCGGGTTGGCATCTGGCGGCGTCTGGTCTGGCCCGCTATTGATGCAGCACGAAGAAGCATGTGCAGACGCAACCAGCGACCCATTGTTCGAGAGCATCGGAAGTGTGGCAGACTATGCCAAGCTTGGTAGCTCGGCCTCAAGGGTCGATCATTGACGCAAGTTGACGGAGACGAGGGCGAAGAAAGCGGCAGTAAAATAGCATCGCTTCGGGGGGCGGACGACCGGCAGTGGAGAAATGAGAATCGAAACAGGCATCGGCTTTGCCTGTAATGGGTCAAATCTCTGGAGATGTTTGAAATACGCGAGCAGAGCTATGGAGTTACCCCCACGACGCGAGCAGGGAGAGAAGAGAGGCGAGCATGAGCCAGGTTATGAGGCTGACGAAGCAATAGAAAAAACCTCCGCGTCCTGGAGGCTCCCTCCCTCTGGTAGCTGGTCCCTGGGCGACCGGGTGCTAGCCGGGGACAATCTTCGTCCGCAATCGCCGCGGTGTTTTATGCGCTCCCCTGGGGCGAGTGAAACGAGGATGATGGATGCCGCAGCGTGTCTGTCCTGTTGTGTCGTGTCATATCGTGGCTGGGCTGACATGGGGGAAGTTGCTGATTATCAGTCGCAGACCGACCAAGATCAACATGGAATTTGTAACTCGTAATTGGTAAATTTGAGGATCTCTTTCCATACTGTCAGTCATCCTATGGTCAGCATCAGCACAATTGATGACCCAGTATTACACCGCCTCCTGGGCGACTAGCACAGCAATGCTTCAACAGGGCTAGAAGCATTTTGGACGAAGCAATGGTGGGGGACTTGGTGCGGGAACTGAATCAACGGCGGAAATGGTTTGTGGCGGCTTGCTTCTGGAAGAAGATGACGAAGGGTGGTGACTGATGCGCTGCTGATGATGACTCGGACGGGCAGTGCTGCCAAGTGCGAAGAATACGGAGATTGACACATTGTATCTTGGCATGGGGATATTCTACAGTGTGTGCCACAGTGTCAATGCACGCGTGATGCTTTTCCCACCAGCACGTGGACCAGGTCTCGCTGCCGCTGACAGACGCCACAAGGCATTTACAGAGCCTATGAATGGTTGAGAGGTCAAGATCTAGACACTGTGCGGAGGGGCTGGAACTGGGACTGGGTGTCATCCGCAGCCGAAATTTGACCTCGGAATGCGCGCGCACCGTGCAGTTGGAATGGGGTTAGGATGAGCCTTCCCAGGGCGAGGTCAGTGGATTCCAGGGCTTTTTTCAGTGGCTCCCAAGCCCTGGGCGACAGCTTGGGGGTCACTCCTTGGGGAGGAGGCGGCTCACCACAGGTGTCTGGATCGCTCCATCTCATCCTTGGCTTCTGGGTCGGGGTGGATGGTTCGCTGCCCTTGCCCTGCCACTTTCCCTGTCCCGCTCTGACCCATTCGCCGCTTTTTGTCTTTCCGAGAGAGATTCACTGTGCCATTCACTGAAAACCTTTTTTTTTTTTTGTGTAGCCCGTGCCAGCAAAATTTCATTGACACGTACTCAGTGCTCCGTACAACGTGCAAGGCGGCCCCTTCACCCCTCCCTTTCGACTCCAGTTTTTACCCGCTCCTTGTACCGGCAAATGGCCCTTCCCTTGATTTACCGTCGCACTCCCCCTCTAATTTAGGAGCCTTTCCCCCCCATTTCGTGCGCCCTTTGTCGCTCGCCCCAACCCATCAATCGCGACTTTGTTGGTCGAAAAGCGCCCGGTAAGGTACGGGACCGAGTACTTTTTTTTTTTCTCGTGTCTTCCCGCGCGGCTTATTAAATCTCGAGGGTGGAAAAGTTATCCGTCGTAATATTTCCCTCGTTTTCCCTCCGACTTGTTTTGTTTATTTTCCCTGGTCTCTGAACTCTTCCTACTTTTGCTCCCACTTACACTCTCTTCTACCCCTGCAATTGTCCACTCCTCCCGGTCCCTACTGGCTTGACATAGGCTGCTTGTTGCCTCTCTTGTCTCATATTTTGCTGGACGCGTGCCCTTTCATCGGACGTCATCTGCAGCTCCACCACACGTTTGCTTGCGCAGTTGCCCGCAGAATATACAGCAATCCACCACCACCAACAAAGCAACCCAGCGCCACCTATTCTGCAAGACGGGGATCCTGTCAGTTGATACCAGCCGCACTTTCTTCTCCTCTTGCACCAGCTCAAAAGGCCGGGCCGGGCTTGCATTCGGGTTTGCCATCGACCCATACTCGTCTTGAGAGAAGGCGAGCGTCTTTCCCCAGTGGATAGCACATTCCATCAACCACAGCCGAGTTTCTATTGCAGTTGACCATGTTGGTCTTGCTGTTATAGCACCTCGGTCCTCAGGGACACACCAAATACCTCCTGCACCACCGGATATTGCTTCTTGCCGTTACCACCGCAGACCTCAATCCCCGGCTGTGAGCTTAAGCTTGTTTGACGCACGCTGCATCAGCCTCACCCCATCTTCAGCAAAGTAGCAGCCCCGACCCTGACACATTCCGAACCTCCTTTCCCAACCCACCTACACCTACCCGGTTACTCTTACGAGAGAACTATCTCAACTTCTGCGGAGTTTCCAGTCTCGGCCTCTATCAACCGTCAACTGTCAACCATCGACCCCTGGACCGAGATCACGTATATCCGAGACCTCCCCTCCGTCACCATCATGACGACCAGCAACCCAGACACCCTTTGGACGGCTCACGGCTCAGAAGAGTTCGATGAGGCTGACGAGCCCCCGGAGCTACTCTTCAAGAAGCAGCCTGACTTTCAGAAAAACCCCATTCGCCCTGTTAATGACAAGTCCTCTTTGTTGACCAAGGCCATCATGGGACAATCAGACGATGACCTCCAGGTCCAATCCGAACCCCACGCACACGATCTTTCACGCACCATCATGGGAACCAACCAGCGAAGGCGCTCTCTGGCCAGCAACATTAGCCTCGCCTCAACTGCCGACTTGACGAGCGATACTGGCCTCACGAGCCCTTCGCGGCCAAATACACCGAGCCCCCCGGCCCCTGAAATGGCTATGTTGCGGTTGAACGGGGAGCCTCTTGGCGACTCTAAGCACGTCTCGCTCCTCGGAGCTGCTGTCAGGCTCCAGAACAGATCTGAGGCACCTGTAGAGGGCCCTCGAAAGCGCTGCATCCAGTTTGCGTGTGGCGGAAAGCCTGTTGCTCGGGAACCCTTACTTCAACCCCAACCAATGGTCAAGACGCCCTCGGCCCAGGAAGCGCCACGCCGGCCTTGTATCAAGTTTGCCTGTCCAGCACGTCCTGCATCGACCCAGAACACCCCCCCTAGGCACCTGGAAGCGGCTACGCCTAAGCGAAGCTCTGCGCTATTGACCGCTGTCACGGCCTCCTCACCCACTGAAGCTACGCCTCGTCGACCATCAACATCACGTCCCAGGTTCCTTCGCGCAGACTCTCGCGACCTTGCCACAGACGGGTCCCAATTTCACGAGTTTGCTAGTGGTATAGCTCGAGAGGCCGACTGGATCCGGCATGAGAATACTGCAGTGGGAAAGAGGCTGACCATTCACGACACTCTGACCAAGGAGAACCACATTCGTCGCCTAGCTACCGAAGCCGAAGAAGAGGCTGAAGAGGAGCTAGAAAATGAAGACGATGATGCTGTGTTCGACGACGACGACGACAACGATGATGATGATGATGACGACGATGATGTGGATGTTGATATTGAAGACGAGCTGGATGATGAGGATGATGAAGAGGACGAAGATGAGGATTCTGATGGTTACCATACAGATGAGGAGACTGGTTTTGCCGACTCTGAGGACGATGAGGATGATAACCTTACCCTCTGGACGCCTAGTCAAAAGTCGGCGATTCAGATTGGCTCTTCACTCCCTCATATGCGGCGCCCATGCCTGTACAATCAGCAGTCGGATTCCTCGATCACCACTCGGGGCAGTCAACCAACTACCCATCACGAGAAGATGAGGCGCATCAAGCACCGCGACGAGACTCCGGACCTTCCGGACAGTACTGACTTTGTTTGCGGAACCCTCGATGAGGACAGACCTCTTGAAGAGGCCTACTTGTCGTGTCTCGCAGCCAGGAGAAGCGAGAAGCTTCGCCTAATCCCCCAGGACATCGACCCAAGCTTCCCTGCCTCGGAGCCTGAAGGCGAGAATGAGGGGGAGATATTCAATCCTGTGCACCACGAGAGCGACGAGGATGACTGGCTGCACGGCAAAATGGAGGACCTGCATCACGAACGCGATCGACCCCGACGCAGGCGGAAGAGTGAGCATAATTCTCCCAAGCGATACCGGTCCCCGGCCCCCAAACGACACCATTCACCTCCCCCGAAGAATCGGGGACGCTCACCGAAACCCCTCTTCGACCGTCATTCTCCTCGGAAAGCCAAGTCGCCGGCTCCCACCCGGAGACCTTGGACGACGCCCCTCGGGTCGCTTCGATGTGGTGGCCAAGTCAAGTTCAATCTCGCTGGCCGCCCTGGTCTCACTCACACAAAATCTCTCCCCCGTGCCGGGGCCATGTTTACGCTGCTCAAACAGGGTCGCCAAAAGATCCATCATGACAGCGACGTCCACGTCCGCGGGGCTATCGACATTGTCAAGGGCCTGGAGAGTAAGCGCCAACGACGCAAGGAGAAGTACCATCAAAAGTACTGCAACCGCGCCCGACGAGGTCAGATCCCTGAGCGCAGACCGCAGCCAGGCCGGGGCGCGGTGCGTATGCGGGAACTCGGCCTTCTCATGGCTGGAAAGAAGGACCAGGGCAACTATGTCCTGTCCATCTAAACACGCCCATATCATTCCCACTATTTGCTCAAGACCGATCCGGCAGTTCCCCCTCTTAAGATAAGTTGCATTGCTGAGCATCTCGAGACGCGACATGCGTCATATACGCACAAGTTTACCCTGACGAGTTTTATCTCGCTTTTTTTTCTTTTTTCTTTTTCAATGAGCTCGCTATGACGAGCTATTTCGCCTGCACGAACCGATATCCAACGGGTGCCTGATGGTGGGAAAGTTCATGTATATACTATTTTATCGGCTTTCTTTATTTGCATTGCATTGGGCGGCCGGACAACGCTCGCTGTCAGCGGAGTTTGAATCATTTGGATACCCGATACACCGCGTTGGGACTCGTGGGTTTTCCTTGTTAGGCGTTGGATGACAGGCAGGCAGGCACATGATGATATATGTCTATTAGTTAGAGAAGGTATCAATGATGACCTTGATACAAGCTGTGGCAACGACGAGACCACCCTGTCACCATGGTGAAGATCACGAGCTGGACTCTGGTGTGATAATGCCCTCGTGACCTCGCCCTTCGGCTGTCGAGACGATATATGCATGAGAAGTACCCTACCAACCTCGCTGGTTGCCGATGCATACTCGATCGTTACAAGTTTGTAAGCTACCTCGAGGTACCAACCTACCTAAGATCTCAGTTGCCTTCGAAACCAACCTCGTGCCCAACAATGCACCAGTCAGCTCATGGAACAATTTTCTACAGAGAGTAAAAAAATCTAGAAATCTTTTCGGTTGAATGAAGCAAAGAAAGATAAGGGCTAGTGTGTGTCCGAATCCCCCGTTGGTACCTTCCTATCTCCCGATGTCTCCATCGCGTGTTCGGCGAAACCAGCGTGACATGCCACCGGTTAACGCCTGAAATTCGAGGCATCATACCAGCGTCACCCTTTTGCCAGCTTTTGACAAAGACCCATGAGCGCCTCCCAGTCCACCTGCACCCATCCAAACGACGCCAACGATAACGACAAACTTACAGCATCTGCCTCGAGTCCTTCCACCCTACCGTTCGATTCGACTTAATAATCTTTTAATTCTTTGCCCATCATGTGGATCGTCAACTGGTGTATGTCCCCGTCTGCGATGCAGCTTTTGCGACTTCGGATGGGCTGACACGTGCTGCGAATAGTCTATGATGTGCTGTCCTCGTTGGGACTACTTAACAAGCATGCGAAGCTTCTGTTCCTTGGTCTCGACAACGCCGGAAAAACGACTCTGCTGCACATGCTGAAGGTACGTTAGGGGAATACTTCCTGTCTCGGGAGGCGGATCATGAGCTCTGCGTCCTGCCTCCTGAATGTCGATGCTGGGTCCGAAGGGCTTGCCGACTGACGAGTGATGATTAGAACGACCGTGTCGCCATTCTCCAGCCTACTCTCCATCCCAGTAAGTCTTTCGCGATAGGCTCTATTGAAACTGTAGCATCATACTGAGACTTTGCAGCATCTGAGGAGCTTGCTATTGGCAACGTTCGATTCACCACCTTCGACCTCGGCGGTCACCAGCAGGGTACGCATCTACACCTCCGGACCCCGTCCCCCCATCCTCAAGTCTATTTGTCTAATGCTTGCATGCTCTAGCTCGCCGTATCTGGAGAGACTACTTCCCCGAGGTCAACGGTGTCGTCTTCCTTGTCGACGCCAAGGACCACGAGCGCTTCGCTGAGGCCAAGGCCGAGCTCGACGCCCTGCTCTCCATGGAGGAGCTTTCCAAGGTGCCTTTCGTCATCCTGGGAAACAAGATCGACCATCCCGATGCCGTTTCCGAGGATGAGATGCGACACCAGCTTGGTCTGTATCAGACAACCGGCAAGGGCAAGGTGCAGCTCGAGGGCATCCGACCGATTGAGCTGTTCATGTGCTCCGTGGTGATGCGACAAGGCTATGGCGAGGGCATACGCTGGTTGTCGCAGTATGTGTAAGAGGAGGACTGAGGAAACGGATGGAGGAGCATTGGTATACCAGAAGGTCGGGTGCTGGAGAAAGAGAGGAGGGAAAGAGGGTGTGGTTTTGTCGACTGTTTTATGAGATTCAGATTTCTCCTTAGGCGAACCTTGGTCGTGCAAATTCTACTGCAGTACAGAGGAAGCTTTCAAAAGTCTTGTCCTGGGCTTCAAGCCACAAAGAGAAACGAGCCAATAAGAGAGCAGCTTCTCAGCCTGCGGTACTTCGATACTTTGACCGATTTTCGTTGCTTTTGTTGCCCCTATATGCCTTGATTATAGAGCAGCCAAACGACAGCCCGTCAACCCCTATCTCATCTCAGGAGGTTCTATTGTTCCCTAGAGCTTTAGAAGGCAGCCTTCTTAACGTTTTTCACTCCGTTGTACCTTCTGGTACCGACAGGGATTAATGGAAGTGGCGCTCTTAGCCTGGGACAAGACTTTTGAAAGCTTCCTCTGTACAATACCTTACTATTATACCATGATAACCTACTATCCGGGCGCTCCGTTGACGACCACTAAACAAAACAAAAAAAAAGTAGAAGAGCACCCCCCCTGGAGGTGACGCTCTCTACCCCTGGATGGGAATGGAGCCGGGCCAGGGTGAGCGACTGGAATGGGAGGCGGACGCAGGGTCCATGAGTTCCATGAAAGTATCAACCCCAGGTTGGAGAGCTGTGATAAGATGGCTTGTCATACTAGTTGGCATGATGGAGAAGCAGCGTGATGGCTGAACAAGTAGACCCTGCTTTGAAATTGATGGGGGATAAGAATTCTAGGTAGATATTTGACGCCTCAGTCTCCTGTTGCCACTAATATCTGTGGTACATACAAGGTTGTCTCTGCCCTTTTAGGTGTTGCATGGCTGGAGGCAAGTACATACTTCGTACTTCGTACATGTTCCGCGCTCCGAACGCCTTCCGGTTCGCCAAGGACAGACTGGTATGGCAGATTACGGAATCCCCGGTGCTCATTGGCCACGTGGAGCGAAAAGTAGGTACTTTACCCCAACGAAAGCGACGTCATCCGACTTGTCGCATCACGGGGAAATGGCAATAACCCAACAGAGCTCTGATCAAGGCAATTTATTCTCCCTTTTCCTAGTCTCAATCTATCCAGCCAATTTATCCTCTTCGTCCCTTGCGATGGGTTAGAGGTATTTGATTCACGATATCCTTCACTATGTCGCCTTCGTATGCGTCGTTGCTTCCTTCCGATCCCGACTACGGATTTCCTCCCGAGGCCTTTGACCAGTCCCTGCTCCCCGATGTCGATAACGAATTCATCGATGCGCGCGATTTAGAGGCCTTTGAAAAGGCGCTTCAGGCACCGGATCCCTTGCAAAGTCCCACCGACGAGACTGGATCCCGTTCGCCGCGCAGTCCTTCGTCTTTCAGTTTCACAAAGCGACCGTCGCAGGCTGAACTGGAGAATCATGCGGCAGTTGTTGCTGCGGCGGCGGGCGCTGCATCGGGGGATCTCCCTGTGCCACCAACACCGAGTCAGGGAACTTTTATTACCGCGCAGAACGATTGGGCACCGGTAAATCCGACACCTCATCGCCACAGACGGGGCTCCAGGAAGGGCAAGATCAAGAAGAGGCATCGTGATGGAAAGGGAGCCGTTGAGGGCCTTCTCGGAACGCGGACTAAGGATGAGACCCGAGAGGGATATCTATACCAGGTCTCGAAATGGCCGCTGCTATCCTTCGTCTTTACCTGGTTGATCGGCCTTTCGGTGGCATATCTCTCGACCAGGCTGTACATTTGGGTGTATGAGCATTTCTTCACATGGCGAGGCCGGCGAGAGCGATTGCGACGGAACATGCGAAAAACGGCACATTACCAGGATTGGGTCGCTGCTGCCAAGGAACTCGACGGTTATCTTGGACGACAGGCCTGGAGGGAGGAGAACGATTTCGCGTACTACGATTCGAAGACGGTGCGACGGGTGTGGGAACAAATGCGAAAGACGAGGGTCCTGGCCGAGGAGCAAGAGGCTCTGGGCGAGAAGGGAGATGGAGAGGGAGATGGAGATGGAGGAAAGGCCATCGATGAACTCAAGGCGCTGATTGAGGCATGCGTCAAGAACAACTTTGTTGGCGTGGAGAACGCTCGGCTCTACAGCCAGACCTACTTCGGCACCAAGAACCTGGTACAGAACTTCTTGGATGAGGGTAAATGGACCTGCCAAAACTAGATGATGACAGTTGCTAACGTTGTGATAGTTGAGAGGAGTCTCAAATTCTTGAATAGGACTCAGCAGCTCGAGATGGAACAGAAGCGGGTTCTTTTCAAGCACGTTTACGCCAACTTTGGGCGAACAGCCCTTTGTCTATCTGGTGGCGCAGCCTTCGCATACTACCACATCGGAGTCGTGAGAGCGTTGCTGGACGAAGGTCTTTTGCCCGATGTCATTACCGGAACCAGTGGCGGAGCATTGGTTGCAGCCCTGGTAGCAACTCGCACCAACGAAGAACTGAACGAGCTCCTAGTGCCTGCCCTTTCACAAAAGATTGATCCTTGTCGCGAGTCCTTCACTGTCTGGCTTCCTCGGTGGTGGAGGACTGGGGCTCGATTCGACTCGGTGGACTGGGCTTATCGATGCAGTTGGTGGACGCGAGGTTCCATGACGTTCCGAGAGGCATACGAGCGAACAGGCCGGATCCTCAACGTAACGTGCGTGCCGGCAGACCCGCATTCACCTACGATTCTATGCAACTACCTGACGAGTCCCGACTGCGTCATCTGGTCGGCTGTGTTGGCGTCTGCCGCAGTACCGGGCATCATGAACCCCGTGGTACTGATGATGAAGACGCGAGATGGAACTCTGGTGCCGTATTCGTTTGGTCACAAATGGAAGGACGGCAGTTTGAGGACCGACATCCCGATCAAGGCGCTGAACACCCATTTCAATGTCAACTTTACAATTGTCAGCCAGGTCAACCCCCACATCAACCTCTTCTTTTTCTCCTCTCGAGGCTCGGTAGGCCATCCCGTGACGCATCGCAAAGGCCGCGGGTGGCGCGGTGGTTATCTCATGTCTGCGTTTGAGCACTATCTCAAGCTGGACATGAACAAGTGGCTCAAGTTCATCCGACATGCAGAACTGCTTCCGCGGCCATTGGGCCAAGATTGGAGCCAGCTCTGGCTCCAGCAATTTAGTGGGACAATCACTATCTGGCCCAAGTCGATCCCCTCAGACTTTTGGCATATTCTCTCGGACCCGGATAAGTCGAGGCTGGCCCGGATGATTCACGAAGGCAAGCAGAGCGCTTTCCCGAAGCTCAAGTTTATCGCGAACCGGCTCAAGGTGGAGCGACTGATCGAGCAAGGTCGTCGCGAGACGCGACCATGGGTGCGCAGAGGCAGTATCCAGACGATAATAAGCGAGGAAGATCTACGGAGTATCCTGAATGAAGAGATGGGCAACGGTGTGACGACGGAGGAAGAGACTGATATGGAGGATCTGAGCGGTCTTGGTCTGGGGATGACGGGGCTGGGCGATATTGAGGATGATGATGATGATGAGTACGAGGAGATGAGGGACAAGAGCGAGTCCAGCCGGTGAGAAAGAAAGGGCAAGATTAGTTGGATTGGGAAATATGTTGATTGAGCGTGGCGTGGCATGATATACTATAGCTTTGGACGAATGTTTGGCGTTTTGGAAGAGAGATTTGGGCTTTTGATGAAGAGGGAGGGAGCATTGCTAACAGTAGGTAGGTAGGGGAGGGATGGGTATCGGGTTAGGTTTCTGGGACTAGATCGACATGACGGTATTTAGCAAACGGTTTTATATGATATTAGAGCTGTGTTTTTGAGCTCTGTGATTGTATGATTGTTTCTATCTTTGGATGCCTGTGCTTTGTGCCACTACGGAGATACTACTAACCCAGGTACCTATGTTACGCTTGTAAGCCATAGGTAAGCGTGTCCCTATAATCCCCGACGTCACAGGGCTGATGCCGCTAAAAGGGGGTCGTTTTTTCTTGAGTGAACACGGTGGCGCGTACGGGAAGGTACATACGAGTTGCGCCCAAGCGGCAAGTGGGGAGTGACAGATAATCCGACCACCGGAGCAGCCCGCGCCCGCTTGCCTTCCCTTTTGGCCAACTTACGCTGCGTGGCCGTTACGGTGGTTTTCAGGACAGCTTCCCCCAAAAAGTCGTTAACGACACGACATACCCAAACATTTTTTTTTGTGTCCTGTGTGCGCAAATTGCTGTGTCGTTCCCAACGCAGCCAGCCCTTTCGTTTTTGGCTCACGGGGTTATTGACATAAAGACTTGCCCAACGGAAAGCTGGTGTTCTTTTTTCTCCTCCTCCTGGCGGTGCAATTCAGTCGGAACTGTTCAGCTTTGTGTCGTTGCCCCCCCACGTCGTTGTGTTGAGAGTAGCCTCGGGCTCTCTGGACCGTCAAGATGAGTTCCGATTACTCTTATGACGAGCAGGTGAGAGCAACCCTGCTTAACCCTCCTCTTTGGAGCCCTTTGATCTTTGGGAAAGCTGGCTGGATATTGACAAGTCTCTCGTCGCCACGCAATAGGGCCAGTTCTTCCCCTTCTTCATCCTTACCCTCACGGGTCTCGTCACCGTTCCCCTGACCTACACCCTACTTCGCCCCAGCCGCGACCACGATGCGCTCGCGCCGCGAATCAAGACTGACTACAAGACGGAGCATGCTGCTGTCGTCGAAACCCTCAAGACGGCGCAGAAGCGCAAGCAGTGGAGGGTGAAGCGGGCTATATTCGTCGTGGTCGGATGGGCCATCATGGGCGCCATGGTCTACCTCATCATGGTGACGCAGCGCACCGTTGCTAAGATCTGGAACCCCTACGACATCCTGGGCATCGCCGAGGTTAGTCTTGCCAGTAAACTACGCCGGCGTGTCAAGACAGGTTCGCAATTGGAGCATCGCTGACAAAGGACCATTTCGCAGTCTGCCACCGAGAAGCAAATCAAGTCGCACTATAAGCGACTTTCCGTTAGGTTTCACCCCGACAAGATCCGACCGGACCCGGCAAAGAACGAGACCGCCGAATCGCTCAACAACTTCTACGTCGAGCTCACCAAGGCATACCAGGCGCTGACGGACGAGAATGTGCGTAACAACTACATCCAGTACGGCCACCCCGACGGCAAGCAGAGCATGAGCATCGGTATTGCTTTGCCCATGTTCATGATCTCTGACGGCAACGGAAAGTATGTCGTTCTCGTCTACACCTTGGTTCTCGGCGTCCTCCTCCCCTGGCTGGTGGGTTCTTGGTGGTATGGTACTAAGCGGAGGTCCAAGGAGGGCGTCCTCATGGAGAGCGCCAACGATCTTTTCCGACAGTACGAGGATCGCATTGACCAGGGTGGCATCATCTCGGCTGTCAGCTCTGGAAAGGAATTTGAACAGGCTCTCAAGGGCGACAAGGCCGAGTCTGGTCTGGCCAAGGTTGAGTCGCGCATTACCGCTTCGGACGAGCCCAAGGTCTTCGCATCGGGTATGTCGGAGAAGGACAAGGAGAAGCTCGAGGATCTCGACAGCGGCGTGCGGCGAAAGGCTCTCGCTCTTCTGTGGGCATACCTGGGTCGCATTGAGCTCGACGACGCTGCTCTCACCAAGGCCAAGTTCGAGGTGGGCCCCATTGCCTATGCCCTGAACCAGTCCTTCACTGCTATCTCGTTGGCCTTTGGCAACATTGTCCCCCTCGTCCAGTCTTACCGAACCGGTCAGCTCTTGATCCAGGCAATGGCCCCGAAGTCGTCTCCTCTCCTCCAGCTCCCTCACGTTACACCCGCCATTGCTAAGGCTATTGAAGGCGACTCTAAGGTGCACATGAGTGTACAGTCGTTCATGGATAAGTCGGACGAAGGCCGCAGAGAGCTCGCGGTTGGCGACGGCCTCTTGACCGAGGAGCAGTACACCACCGCGATCAACGTTGCTAAGCAGATCCCCTACTTCCGTGTGGCCAAGGCCTTCTTCAAGGTGACTGGCGAGCGCTTCATCATCCCCTCTTCCCTCGTGACCCTCGTCATCAAGGGTCGTTTCGTCCCTCCCGGAACCAAGAACATCCCCGCAGTCAACGAGCTGGATCTCGAGGACATTGACCCCGCCGAGGATGATATCGAGGCTATCAACGGCCGCAAGAAGAAGATGATCAAGGGTCCTGACGGCAAGCTTGTCCCCATGGACGACCAGATCATCCTTCCTCCTCTTACGTTCGCCCCTCACTACGCCCGACAGCACTCTCCTAAGTGGCATGCCTTCCTCGCCGACTCCAAGCAGGGCAAGATGGCTGTTCCTCCCTTCACATTTGCCAAGTTTGACCAGCCCATTGTCGACGACAAGGGCAACCCGACCTACAACATGCAGACTCTCAAGGCCCAGTTCGCCGCGCCGCCCCAGGCTGGCCAATACGCCTTCACCCTGCACGTCATCTGCGACTCGTATGTCGACTTTGACACCAAGATGGAGGTGACGCTAGATGTCCAGGAGGCCAGCAAAGCAGCGGCAATGCAGGCTGAGGATGAGATTAGCGAGCCTGATGAGGGTAAGTTACAAGAACCTGCCATGTGTTTCGGCTATAAAGACGGATATGCTAACGAGTTTATAGACTCCATTGCTGGCCAGATGCACATGCTGAAGACTGGTGAAGCCCCCAGGCCCCACCGGAAGCAGGCCGACGACTCTGATGACGATGACGAGAGCGGCACGGATGAAGAGGACGACTCCAGCGCGACCAACACCGACACCGAAGACGAGTCATGATGGTCTCCAATGTAGCTTGGTTTTTTTTATTCAGGGGTCCTCACCCCCTCGTAATAATCTTCACCCCGAAGCGCTTCATCTCTCCCTTCCTCACAGACCAATGAACAAAACGCGAAAAAAAAAGGAAGGCCGGAAAACAAAGATCCCTTGTGTATTTCTAATATTTCTCGGGCACCCTTCTTTTCTACTTGTCATTTACACAAACAAAACCGAAACAGGGAATCCGGCCATAAAAGCAGGTGAGGCAAAGCGGAAGGAGGGATTGGTTTTTCTCCCATGGAAGAAAGGCATGGGAGGGAAAGTGTTGTTCAGCGTCGAGACGTGGGACGGGCTTGGGAGTTCAGGGGGTTTAGGGTATATCAATCAATTGATTTGTATTGTTGCGTGTTACCTTTTGTTCATGGTCATTTTCTTTTAGTGAAAGATTGTGTGTGAAGGTGGATGGATGCTGTGGTTTCGAAAAAGTTGATATTCGCCAGCAATAGTAAACTGCGCTATATATAATAACAATGACCCCCCCTTGCGAGAGGAAGAGACTATATGAGAAGCTCCAAGAAAAAAGAAATAGATACAACATGCCAGGAACCCATACAGCCCCCTAGAACTATCCCTCCACACATCGTGATTCAGTTGACCCTCATGCCGTTTGGGGGCGTCGTCTCACATCTAAAAAGAAAAGACAAAACAAGCAAACCAAAAAAGCTGAGCCAAACTAATTTTTATCCTCCTTTTTCATTCACTGGAAAACACTTTCTCGACTTGTGCGTATACACGGGGTTGTTTAGTTAGAAGCAATACACGCCTTCCCGTAAGACGCAAAGTCCAGCTTCCGTCTCATCGCATCACGTCCGGGGGAGGCGGGAGCGTGAGGGGGGTTTCAACACACCCTCACACCGCATACCTCTACGCCCTTGCCCTCGATGCGTGCGGAGCGGCCAAAGTACAGGGCGGAGAGCTCCTTGACGAAGAGGACGTCGCTATCGCTCCAAACGTCGAGGCCCATGTTCTCCACGGCGTGGCTATCAACGCGGATGGCATCGGCGTCGTTTTCGGCGTCCAGTTCGATGTCGGCTGGGCGGAGCGGGGTGCGCTCGCCAGAACTCTGCGAGATGTCCTCGTCGTCATGGTCAGAGTAAGGCTCCTCTTGGCTGTCGGCTAGGTCGCCGAGGACGGATAGGATCTGGGTGGTGAGGCGATGGAAGTAGGCGATGATGGCGAGCTCGAGACGGGCCTCGCCGTTGTCGTTGGCGGGGCGGCGTGTGGCAGTTAGGGAAGAGAGGGAGTCGGAGAGGGGTTCGGAGTGGGAGCTTGGTCGGGGAATAGACATTGGGGAAGGACCGAAGTCGGCGAGGAGGGCGGCATCGCGGGATGCTTCTTCTTGCTGCTCGGAGCGGAGCTGTTCGCCAGCGCTCGCCCACCACATGTACCCGTTGTAGGCGAGTGCGGCCCAGCTGAGGGGCTCGACGATGTTCTCCACGGCGTCGTCGCGGGGGTCGCGGACGACGTGGGTGGACTGGCCGGATCGTCGACGACCCGCATTATCTGATCCAGGAGACTCTGGAGCAGGGCCAGCAGTTGGCGTCGCGGCCGTAATGCGGGCGAGGCCGTTCTTGAGGGAGGTAAAGCGGCGGAGATCCCGCTGGGTGGCTTTGATAGGATGGCCCCGTGGGCATTCTACAAGAGGCCAGACCCGTTCGGCGGCGTTGGAGGAGTAGTCAGGGGGAATAGTGATGAGCATGTCCCACAAAGTGTCCTTCATGGCGAGGATGCTGTCGGTCGTACAAGCAATCCAACCGGAGCCAGCGTCGTCGTCTACGGCATCTTCGCTGCTGCGCTCTTGCTTCGAGGCCTCAAGGTCTTCCAGTAGGGAGGGGATATCATGAACACCAATGGAGAACAGGGGTCTCAGGCGCTGAGTTGATGCTGACGGGGGTAGGACATCAGTGACGGAGAGGGGGATATTGGACAGAACAGAGATATTATATACTGCACAAACGTTAGAAAGAGACTCGTCCCAACAGTGGCTCTTTACTCACCAAAATCACAGATCTCGTGGACCGGGGCATGGCATGAAATCAATATGCGCTTTCGCAACAAAGCAGCGCGATGTATGGGGAAGATCAGAGGGCCAAACTTGTCTAGGAGACTAGTTAAGCTCCAAGCAGGGTGATAGGGAGATAGCGTGTGACCAGCTGGGATTAAAGATGCGCCATCTGAAGCAGAGCGGTTGCGGTTATGGCCTTTTCGTGCTAATGGCTGTGGCTGTATGGACGGAGAGCTCACAGGCGTCTCCCCCGAGGATCGGCGATGGCTCTGCCCTGGCTTTTCTCGATTCGCGGCCCAGTATTCTTCAAGGATGCTGGTGTTTTTGCGGTCTTGGGCCATTTTTCTGCATAAAAGAGTTAGCCAAATGTTGGGAAACGTGAGGGTACGACTTCGGAGAAGACATACGCGGCCATGTCCATCAAAGCCTCGGCGTGTCTCCATGCCCGACCTAGCCGGCCGTAGCTCAGCGGCACCAACACGCCAACGGCAATCATCCGCGCATGTCTCGCCTCCTCCTCATCGCAGGGCATGTTGATGAAGGCGCTGAGGCCCGCGTGGCCGGCATTGTGGACAAAGTAGATGAGGTCATTGGAGACGGTGTGTAGACCCGAAGGCAAGGATTTGTATTCGACAAGGCCCTCTAGCTCGACGCCCGGGGCAGCTTGTTTCCATAGGATGGTGTAGCCAGCCTTGACGTCGAAGTGGATGAGAAAGAGAGCATCGATTGGCGGACGGTCGAGGGGTTGGTTGGGGGGCATGCGAACGGAAAGGGAAGGTTGTCCTCGGCGGGAGGAAGCCATGGCGATCGATTATTGGGAGCGGCGCATTATTTGGGGATTAGTAGAGCGAATGTTTGCGACGGGGGCAGGTCGGATGGCCGTTGACGGTGTCGAGGAATGGATAAAAGAGCGCAGGAGAAAGAGAGAGAGAGAGACAAAGAGCGAGACAGACAGAGGGGGTGGGGGGGGAGTCAGACGTGATCGACGTTATCGCGAGCTTCGGCAGGCAGGTGAGGAGAGAGAGAGACTGAGAGAAGACGGGCGAGAATGTAGCACGGATGGATCAAGATTTATCGTCGAAACTGGATTGAAGCGCGGTATAATTGAACAAGAACAGAGTCCCAAGATGCGATCAAAGAGCGAGCGGACGGCCGAGGCTACTCGCAATGGGAGAATTTTGAGTGGTGATGGGGGTATTTTTGGGTGAAGGAGTGGACGGACGAAGTCGTTAGAGTGGTTACATGAGCTATCATGTTGCTCTCAGCCCGTAGACCGGCGAACAAGCAAGTGCTACCTGTACCTATTACCCACCAGCTTACCCGACTTTGGGGTGGGGAGGGAGTGGGCACTTCACGTGATTGCGATACGACGTCGATGAGCAGGGCATCTCTCAAGGTACGTATAGGGGGTACATGGGTATCTTGGTAATTCTGTATTTATTTTTTACAAAGCTCCTAAAAGGAAGAAATGGAGGGGAAAATGGCATGTGAAGCGTATGGAGAGTGTAAGAGAAAAGATACAAGTGATGAGTGTGGGTTTGAAACATACATTTATCGAGGCTGAAGCTGAATGAATATTGTAGGTAGTACCTAGGTACCTCGATAGGTAAGTACAGAAGCCTGGCGTCCTGGAGGGTGTGCTCGGACGGTCCCGTGATGTTGGAACCCAATACACATGGCCTGACCCTAACCGCCGTTTTGGGTTCTGGCTTTCCTAGTTTAAGACCCTGGAAAGCATAGATAGATGAAAGGCACGACAGTACCAGTTCTCGAGGTTGACGCTCTTCAAGTTGTCAAGTGTCACCCGTTGTCACCCGTTGCTTCTGGCTTATCGAGACGCGAGCTGGGCTCTGACAAAATGTGGGGTCCCCAGTGGTTCGTTCTCAGCCATCGAACCCGCCCTGTCAATAGTTCGTCGTTCTTCTCACCGTCTGTACTCCATATAAGCGAACGCATATCATCAATGCAATGCTGTCGATCTCGACTGTTGTCAAGAGAGAAAAAAAATAATTGTTATTCCTATTATTGAGATTTCAATCCTAAAAGTCTCTCCAATAGTACCCTCGTTCTTTGATCGTATGTCTTGATCTACCATTCACCAACCCATTCGATATCCTCCCCTGAAATCCAAGTGGTGAACAGATACCACCGCTCCTCCATATTCTCCTCCACCATCTCACTGGGCCTGATTCACAACCACAAATCCCATGGATCTGTCGTGTTTATCATTGTCCCTTATTCTCCCTAGCGTGAGCTTGCAGTGGCCGGGCGGCCCGTCGCGGGTTTGGCGATGGTCGTCTCCTTGGGCTCCACGGCGTTGGTGTCCTCGACCATCTTGGTTGTCTTCCTGTGCCTGACTGTTTGGATCATATCGAATAAGGTTTTGCGCTTCTAGATACCTTTGTTCACAAACAAGACCTCGCTCCCTGGCATGTCCTTGTACCCTAAACCGTTCCACTCTCCAATAATTTGGAAGCATGCTCAATGACTTAGGCAAGGGTACCCACCCATAGTCTCTCGAACTCGATTATATATTCGATTCTCTGTTTTCCTCGTCTTTCGGCGAATTTTGGGTGTCACGGCAGTTGGCGTTGAGTGAGGATTGATGGCCTGACAGGAGAGTTCTGCTGGGTCGTGCTTCCATCGGCCGGGTAGAAATAGATGAGATGATCATGGCCGGAGGACTATTTGGCCAGCTGTGAGGGGAGGTGTTTCTTGTTTTTCGCACATAGTCCACTACCGTGGTTCTCTTCTCCTCCCCCGTTATAGGATCTATCCTCGGCTAGTAGAGCCCGGCGGGTGTTGGGTTTTGAAGGCCTGGGACAAGGTTACTGGTCTGGAAAAGGGAACAATGGGATCGATCAACCTACTAGAACAACTATATAGCCGAAACGGACATAGTGACGCCGTCTCCCCTATACGTAGGCGGGGTCGAGAATGCCTATTATCACGGCGGCTATCTTGAGTGCTTCGAAGTTCGGGGTCCTTCCCACTCGCTCGGCTCTTGGGGCCGCGACATCATACGCTTACGTCTCGGTTTCTTTCTCACACAAGGAGGGTACTTCTGACAAAGACTGATGCTCGGTGACTTTCTGTCCGAAGTCTTGGTCTCAGATGCTCGCTGATGAAAAGCACACCGCAGCTGTTCTCGGATAGCAAAGGAGCGTCGTGGAGGATATATAGACTCATGACTAGCGGGTAGACTTGATGAATTCCCGATCATTGCTGTCATGTCTTTTTCCTGGGGCTCTTCTTGAATATTCAACTATAAGGGAAGTCTGATCGCTTCTAGTTATGGGGGGATGAAGACCTTTGGCGAGGAGACGGTGGTATTTATGCTGAGGCAGAACATTTTGTTTGGTGCTTGCAATTGAATTCATGTAGGCTACGCTGGTTAAAGAGTTTTCTTTCAATTGTTCTCTTTCTTTTGTTCTCTTTCCACACATTGCTATTGTCTTGGTGGCTTGACAACGGTATTGTTGATATCCGCAATGCACCTGCTAGTTAGTGGTCAAGGGAAACGGTTGGGGAAACTATTCCACGTGATTGCCCATGGCGGGGCAACTCCAGATTTCCTCACCCCCAACGGGAATACATACCAAAAACCACCAACTGGCTGTCTCCGGATTTCCCACATTCCGGCACCTCCGCAACCGCGGCTTGATATGTATACATGTAAAAAATAAAAAAACCCCCAAAAATTACAGTTTACCATTGAACATTCAACAGAGCGTGAAATAACAAGGAAACAAATACCTGATGCCTTTTCAAATAATTATTCTGTCATACCGCCCTTTCTCAGCTCGCCTTACACCCGCACACCCGCAAAAATATCCCAATCCGGACCATCGGCTGCTGACTCAGCTCCGATTATCACAAGCCATCGGGACATCATCCACCGTGACGTACGCCGCGTCGACCAATCATACTGTCCCAATCAACAACCGGACATTCGAGCCGGCCCCCCACCACTTCCCGATCCCGTGGCCGCTCTTCTGCAACGGCGTCTTTTTTTTTTTTACTGACCCTTCTCTCCCCCCTCGCGGCTTGACCTAGACTACCTAGGTACTGCAGCGAGTTGCGCAAAAAGTATCAAGTACTTGACACTTTATACTCTGTTGAACGATAAACTATGGCCTTGTGATCGCGAGAAGGGTTTCATCCATCTTTGTCTCTCTCTCACTCTCTTTTGTTGGGAGTTTTCTCGTTTCTTTTTTCTTTTCTTGACTCTTTTCCGTTCTGACGACGTTGATGAAATAAATAACCCCGCCGCCCCCGACTCCATCGCCGCCAGCGCCGGCCGTCTTTGAGAGAAAAAAAGAGCCTCCACTCAACGACAGACCAACCACCCTCTCTAGTCTCCTCCTCCGCTCTCCCACCTCCCCCCGCCAGACCCTCTGGAAGCCTACCGACCTATCCTCGCTCGCTTTGACGAGAGTTGGCTCCTTTTGCAGCTTCAGTCACTCGACCACTCGCTCGCTTGCTTCCCCGCGAATGCGATAGAATCGACCATCATAGAACAAGACAGACAGACAAGAAACACCGCCGCCCACCATGTCCTTCCTAATCCTCCTCGCCAAATTCCTCATCGGCTATGCCGTCCTCATAATCTCCTTATACGCCTTCTCCTTCGTCGTCCCCAGGGCCGCCTTCGTCGCCCGCGTCCTTGCCGCCTACATCTCGCTAGTCATCGCCTCTCTCTACGGTGTCTTCGCCTCCATCTTCCTCACACTCATCGGAAAGCAGGGCATCTCCCAATGGACCGCCGGCCGCTCGTTCTACTACTGTATGCGCTTCACCGCTGGCATCACCTTCGAGATTGACGACCCCAAGAACATCCTTGGCTCCACGCGCCCCGCCGTCTTCATTGGCAACCACCAAACTGAGCTTGATGTCCTCATGCTGGGTACCATGTTCCCCAAGTACTGCAGTGTAACTGCCAAGGCTTCCTTGAAGAAGCTTCCCTTCCTCGGCTGGTTCATGGCCCTCAGTGGCTCTATCTTCATCGATCGCAAGAACAGCAAGGACGCCCGCGAGGCCATGAAGGGCGCCGCCAACGAGATTCAGTCCAAGCGCCAGAGCGTCTACATGTTCCCCGAGGGCACCCGTAGCTACACCAAGGAGCCAGCTCTGCTACCCTTCAAGAAGGGCGCCTTCCACCTCGCCGTCCAGGCCGGCGTGCCTATTGTTCCCTGCATTGTCGCGAACTACAGCCACGTCTTGTTTGTCAAGAACCTCGTTTTCAACAGTGGAAAGATTCCCGTCAAGGGTGAGAACTCCACCCCTCCTATCTCCTTATGTAGTCGTAGGCCACTAACATAGCTTCAGTCCTGGACCCAATCCCTACCAAGGATCTCACTCCCGCCGACGTCGACGAGCTCGCCCGCACAACCCGCGAGCTCATGCTCAACGAACTTGTCATTCTCACCGCCAAGACCCGAGGCCAGCCTATCGCTGTCCCCGCCTCGAATTCCAACTCGACTGGCAAGAGCACTGGCATCAGCACCAATGGAGCTGCCCATTGAGATACCGCTCTCCTGTTGCCTGAAGCAATTATATCCGCCGAAGGCGACTTGTAAGAGTTAGATAAAGTGAGTAGAACTCAACGATTCGTGCTAAAGTGTGCGATTTCGGACAAGACCAGGAGAGCTGCCTTTCCACTGGGATGAAGAGACGAGATTTGGAAAATTAAAAAAATTATAAGGGGAGTCAGGTCGGATGCTTGGCTCAAGACAGCCATTTGATACCCCCATAGACGCATGAGATCGGCTTTTGTGCTCTGATGGAACGAGCAAAAGTCGACCCTTGCTTTTTGTTGATTCAGTTTCTGCTTCGTTGTTTCGTGCTGTTTCACTGGCCCGATGATAAATGATCGGTCTGTCCCCCTTGTTTGCGTTGAGCCCGCGCCCGTGTAGTTTTCAGGATACAGCTGGTTGGATAGACAGGAAGCACGAATATACATGATCTAAATGTCAAACTACACATTTGAATGCTTTTGGTATTTCAATCAAGGATTGCCCCCTCTCTTCGGATATGGATATTTGACATCAGAGAAACAGGAACAAGAAACAACAGAAGAAACAACTCCAAAATCGCCATGCCCCTATTCCTATATCTCACGATGCACCAACCCAACCCATTACAACGTGATAGTTAGCTTTTAAACAGATATAAAACCTCTTATCAAAAAGCTCGCCCCCAAAACACAGAGAATTGAAAAAACTTCTGCTGAAGACCAGACAGCAAGACCAGACAGACAGACCCTAATCGCTCAGGGCCTGAAGAGCCTGTGTCAAGGACACAACCCTCAGACTCCTACCTCGCCTGGGAGTCCCGAGAGCAGCGCCCATGGGCGCGGTGTGGCTGGTCGTAGGGCTGAGTGCGTCGCGCCACGAGCGAAAGACGCGCTTGAGGTCGCGAGGGATGCCCTCGAGGACTACGGTGGAGATGGGGACGAAGGGACGATCTTCCATGGAGGAGGCAAGGATGGCGTACTCCTGGGCGAAGTCGAGAGCGTTACGGAATGAAGCGTAGCGGTCCTGGGCGCGGGCGCCGACGATGATGTACATCTCAAAAAAGGCGTCGAGCACGTAGATGTGCTCGGGGGAGAGGTCTTGCTGGTTGAAGGGGGAGATTTCAGTGATCTACGCAAGGATGTTAGTTTACGACTATCAAATGACTAGCATCGCAAATGGGTCATCGTACCTGTCGCCGTGTATCTGCGTCTGAGCAGAAGAGTCTGCTGCAGTACTTGGCATAGTTCGGTTTCAATCTCCAGTGATCCGCAGAGTGCGGCTTCGACCCCTCGTCAAACAAATCCCAGAACGAGTCGGGTTCTTCACCGTCGTTGTACTCGATCAGCTCTCCCGTCAGCGAGAGGTCTATCCCGATCAGCCGCGCGGCACCGAGCTCAGTCATATCACAGCCCCTCCCCTTCCAGAGATAACAGTTGCCCTGGTTGGTGATGAGGTAGGGGAACCCAGCACAGAGACTGGCAGGGGTGAAGTCGACCTCGTCAAAGGCAACTTGTCCCTGGTACCGTCGACCGCAGAGCATGTTGGGTGCCAGAGAGTCGTACTTGTTGCTCGACCCCCGTCGAATCATGACGATACCGCCGAGGGCCTGGAGGAACTCGGTTGTCTCCTTTCCTTGCTGGATCTTGATAAGCTTGCCACCAAGAGCCTTCGCCTCCTTCTGAACGAATAGAATGGCATCGTCAGCCGCAGACTCTGATACCTGGTCGCCGACCCAGAAGTAGATCTCGAGCCGCTTCCAGCCAGCCTCGTTGGTATAGCTATGAGGAGCAATGTACATCTCACGCTCAAACAATACGCGTTCGTAATGAGAGGCCACTGGAGTCTTCTTCCCCTCTGCCGAGATCTGGAACACTTGGAAGCTCAAGCTCTGGATCCTCACAGGTCCGGACCGCGGGCGTTGTATCAGCAACTCGGCGGCATCGGCCTTGTAAGGCGTCCTGGGCTGTTTCGGTCCAAAGAAGTCAGTGAGCAACGTCACCACGTCGTTGCCCTGCTTCGCCTTCGGCGACGAAACTGCAGAAGGGGCATTCTTTGGGGTCTGGGGCTCCCTAGCCGGCGTGCCCCTAGCTGGCGTACCCCTAGCTGGCGTACCTGGCGACTGCCGATTCGCCATTCTCGTCGGGGTTTTGGCTACCTCGAGTTCCGAGGTCGAAGCGCGTCCATCAAAAACTGGCTTTGAGGGCAGTGGCGGGGACCCTGCCGGGCCACCAAACATGGCCGTAGCGTTCCTCACGGAGACTACAGGGTCACTGTCAACCTTGGTGGGGGATGAAGGTTCAAGATCTGGGAGGGAGCGTTGGAACATCCTGACTGGGGCTACCGGCTCGGGCTCTGGCACAGGTCGCTGAAACATCTTGACTGGGGACCTGGAGCCAGTGCGCTGGTGTGTCAACCTCACAGGCTCCCTGGCGGGCTCAGGTTTTGTGCCGTTGGAGGCAGCATCGTCCAGGAATCTTGACATTCGCTTGGTATCAAGCTTCTTGGGCGACGTGGGATGGGGCGCATCGCCACCAGTCTTCTGGGGCTTCAGAGGCGATGGAAAATCGCGAGCGGCGGGCTCTGTGCCTGTCTTATGCTTGCGGACGAACGAAGGTGGTCGAGGTTCAGGGGCCTGGAAGGTCTCGACTGGCTTCACAGGAGAAGGCTTGTTACGAACTGCCGCCTTGGCAGCAACCTGCTGCTGAATAGACAGAGGAGCACGGGTCGTCTCTTCCGTCTTCTCAATGGGAGTTGGCGTGACCTCCTTGGGGGGCTCAGTCCTCGGCCGAATAGGAATATGGGCAACAGGCTCGGGCTCAGGTTTGGGCTCGGGCTTGGACTGAGGCTTGAACTCGGGCTCAGGCTCATCTTCTACCGTAGGCCTTGGCGGGTGAGTCGAGGTCTTGACCGTTGAGGCCTTCGCAGTCGCTGCCGGGCCAGCCGCAGAACTCGGCGCCTTTCTTTTAGGTCCTCGTGCTCGTCCCTTGGTCATATGTGTCAACTGCGGACCTGGGGCCGACGGTTCTGTAGCTGGCTCACTTGCGCCGGTGCCAGGAGCTCCTCGCGAGCTAGACTCTTCACTGCCTCCGCTGGCGGCCGTTGGTGGCGGCCCTCGAGCGAGCATGCCAGCGAGAGCTGGGTTGAAACGCTCCGCGAGCTTACCGCCCACACGTCCCTGTAGTTTAGGAGGTGCGCTCGTCTCTTTTTGGAGGCCCGGTAGGGGCCTGGGCCCAGCAACCGAGCTTGTGCTGGGTTTGTTTGATGGCTTATCATCCACCAGGGGCGTAGCGGATGGTATTCTCTTTGGACCAGGAATTGGCTTGGGAGCATCTACCTTGCTCACTGGAGGTGCTGGGTTCGGCTCAATCGCCGTATCCCTCTTCTTCCCAAGCTCGGCTCTCCTTGCAAGGCCTTCGGGTACGGGCTTGTCAACAGCAACAGTGGCACTCCTGGAAATACCCTTGCCCTCCGCCTGGGCTTTCTTGAAGTCGTCCTTCTTCTTCAGGATGGCTTCCTTAAACTCATCCACTCGGTCCGTCTTCTTCGGGCCACCAGTCTGGTGCAGAGAGGCTTTGCCCCGTAGGATATTATCCTTGAGCTCATCCGGGGGCACGTAGTTCTGCGTCTTTGTCCGGCGCAAGTTGCCGAACACGTTCTTGAACTCAGGCTCATTAGTCTTGGTGGCATCTGCACCGGTAGGCCGCCGCCTCAAGCTGTTGCGGAAATCGGTAACGGGAGGTGTCTCGGGCCTGGGCTTGGGCTTCGGTGCGGGGGGCTTGCTTTCGACGGGACTGATGACTGGTTTCTCTGGCTCTTTCTTCTCCTGTTCCTGTTCGAGCGGCTCGGGATCAGGCACTGGTTCGAGTTCCGGTTCAGGGACTGGCTCCGCTGCCTTCTCTGGGCTTTCAGGCTCGGGCTTGGGGGTATTTTTCGAGATGCCCAGGCTTGCATTGTGGCCAAAAGCAGGTCGATTGCCACCTGGGGGGGGAGAGTAGATGCCACCAAGTCCCGTTGCGTTCGGCTTTGCAACTGAGCCCACGGGGGTAGACCTCATAAGCCCACCGATGCTAACTTGGTGTCTGTGCGAGATCGAGCCAGGCCGTGGCCGTGTTGTCTCCCCCGAGACGCCTCCCTTATCCGCCTTGCTCTTGTTGAGTTCCGCCATCCAAGCCGGCTGGGAGGATGTGGGCTTGTGCTGCGGCTTGGGGGACTCGGGCTTGTTCAATGCGTTCTCTAGCCAACTTGACTTGGTTGGGCTCCACCGTCGAGGGTCCATGGTCTTGGACGGGCTCGTAGGAACCGGAGCACCGTCAGCCTTGGGAGTCCCGGGACGCAGGGCGGTATCTATAGCATGGGCTTTGGGAGTCGCCTCTCCGTCATCGTCATCTTCGCCGTGGCGCGACGTCGGCCTACTAGAGCTCGGTGTCGTCGACCCGGGTCGAATCATGCTTTGTGGTCGAGATGTCGCGCTGCGGTTCGATGCTATCGAGTCACCGCGAGCCAGGCCAGGAGGGCCTGCAACGCTCCATCGCTTGACGCTGTCCGATCTCTTCATCATGGCGCTCTGCACGAAGCCTCCCATACCCTTGGTGGGTGAAGCAGCGCGGAGGGGAGATTTCCGGCCTGACGGAGACCTGTTGAAGGAGCGATCGACCAGAGACTTATCGTCATCAGGGCCTTCAAAGCCAGGTGGGTTCAGTGTCGGGGGGCTCGCAAGACGTGTCTTTGTAGGCGTCGAAATAGCCTCAGGGGCCGGCTTGGGCTTGGTCGGATCTGCCGCCATGCCTGGCAGTTGGGCCGAGGCGGATGCCATATCTGAACGATCGTTATCCTCGATCTGATTGCGCCTGTAAGCAGCGGATGAAGCACCCCGATCGGCCGTCTGACGGAACCATGAAGGGTCTTTGGAACCAAGAGCTTGAGCGATCTGGTCCTTGGAGAAGGTCTTTTCCGTGGCAGAGGCGGGGGCAGGGACAGGGGCAGGATCCTGCGACCCGACCAGCGACCTCTGGGTCGCATTTTGGGTCGCGAGCATGCTCAACGGGCGGCCACCACTTCGGGAATTGGGCCTCCGCTGCCAGGACAAACCAGAGGATCGAGCTGGTGTTGTCGATGCAGCTGTGGGATGCTCGTCGGTATCAAGGGGGGCTTCGTTTTCCTTGGTGGGAGAGGAGCCGGCAAGGTCCATGGAAGGATCCGGCTTCGCCTCTTCAGGCTCGACAGAGGCTCGGGACAGTGACGAAACGTCGTCCTGGTGGACGCCGGGTGAGTCGAGCTTCAATGCTTCGGTGAGATGGACGCTACGTCGAGCCGAGCGTGGGGACGGGGTGTTTGCGGGGGAAGACTTTTGCGGCGAGATGGACCTAGCACGTTCTGAAAGATTGGATGATTGTCAGCAAGGATGGCGACAATGTGTGAGAGAGAAAGAAAAAAAATATTGTGGTTATTCAAGTTCTCTCTGTGTTGTCGTCACTCAACCACTGCGCGCACAGCAATAGCATAGACGTTACGATAAAGTAGCATCGAGGACATACACACGAAGCTGCGCAGGTACGAAGGTAAACAACACACATAGAGAGAGAGAAAAAAACGAGACAAAAAAGAAAGTAAACACGGGAATGCGTGTGTATGTCGTGTTCAACGGGAATGTTGGCCGGACGAGACACCGGCGCCATGAAATGCAACGGCAGAGCAAGCAAGCCTCTCTCTCTCTCTCTCTCTCTCTTTCTCACCTTCACGTCTGGCCTGTCTCTCGCGCTTAGCGGCCAGGTATTCCTCGAGCTCACGGGCTCGCACCTCATCCTCTTCGATCTGCTGACCTCGCAGGCGTTCGACCTGCTCGAGGAACTGGGAAACTTCGTCGGACATGATGATGGCTCTGGGGCTCTGGGGACATGACACCTCACGGGGCGAGCGACGGCGGCGGGCTGCGGCAACGGACAGGACGGGAGGAAGAGACGGGGGGCACAGGCATAAGCATAAGCAAGATAAAAACAATGAGGAAGACGTAGCGAGAGATGTCTACAACAGCCAGCCCGGACGTCGCCTCAAGTTGCCGGTGGAAAGTTGGTGTGCTCTGTCTGTCCTTGGATGGAGACACTTTTTGATGGAGAAGTAGCTGGACTGGGATGGGGTCATATTCGGGATGGGAATTTTGCTGTCTATGGGGGTACACTGCATCCGTCGGGCAGTGTCTCCGTCCGCATCCCCTGGACCTGCATGGGCACTCGAACGCCCATTGGTCAGATGGACGCCCGGACCATCGAATCGCCCTATTGCAGTGGGTGCACTCCAGTGCCCACAAGCTGCTCTTCCAGCGGTCTCCAGGCGGTGTCTCTCGCTACAGCCCGCTGGAAAGAGGGACCTGGTAGCGGTTGGAGGTGGACCTAGGTGGGAAGTCTCAGGGGGGCCATCCATGGATCCCTGTTCCGGCGCGAGCTGAGCCTGATGAACCCGACGATGTCAAAGTTCCAGCTTGTCCCAGTCGAGGTCGGTGCCTGACAGCTTTGAGGCGAGTCGCCAAGAGGCATTGAACGCTTGTTGACCCCCTGAACATGATGAGGAATAAAGTCGTAAATGGAGTCATGTCTAATATCATACGAAATCTGACTGAGTAGCATGACCAACAGCAGCACTTTCTCACTCCCTGATTTTTATTAAACCTCTCACGGACTCTAAATGAAAATTGACGATAATCACTGCCTGCGCCCCCTTTTGCATCCATCCATCAATCACTATCCATCCTTCCATTCATCCATCCCATCCTTTCCCTTCCTTTCCTTGTTTTTCCGTTGCTGGGTGCTAAAAAATCCAAACAAAAACGTCATCCCCTTGTTTACTTTCGTCTACGTCCTCTAACCCTTACCCGTCTCCCATCCTCCCGTGCCCGTATCCCCACCACCCGTAACCGTTTAAGGATACAATTCGAAGCCGTCGAAACCTTGTGTCTCATAGTTCTGTCGTATTGATCTAGACTCTGGTCGGCAGTGAATAGACGGGGACGGATGAGACCTCGCTTAATAGTTGTCTCTGGTTGTCGGGTTCATCTGAAACCACCAAACACAACCGGAACCGGAGATATCAACGACTCATCATGTCGTCTAAGTGCCGAGAACGGTCAAGATGATGTTGATTTCTCAATTGACATGTGTAGAGTCAAGCAACATTGCTTTCATCGGCAAATTGGGCATTCGCGGATCGGACATTCGTTGTCTTAATCAGCAACTCAATTAATGACAGACACGCAATAATTGCATTGACGAGTTCATGCCCGTTCATGCTCGTTTATGCACAAATCCAACAGCCCCCCAACTATTCTTTTCCATTCCAGAACCAACTTTCACTCATCACTTCGCAGTCTTCAGTTCCTGATCAATCTTCGCAATGAACTCCGGCGCCTTCTCCGTGTGCGTCCCGGCATCCTGCGCCGCCACCAGTCGCGAAAAGATGTCCTGAGGCTTGATCTCATACTCTGGAATCTCGATGCCATCGGTCTTATGCTTCCACACGCGCTTGCCGCCCTGCAACTGTCGCTCAAAACCGTCCAGCCCTACAGGCTTGTACTTTTCATCCTTGGGCTTGTCCTTCAGCCTCGAGATGCGATAGACAACCGACGGATGGACCAACTCGTTAGTAGCACCGAGCTTCTCCCCCTTGGGACCGGTATTGTAGCGGCCGGGAACTCGGTCATGCGCCTTCCAGCCTGCCTTGATCATGAAGGTATTGAAGTCGACAAGGGGACCAGTTGCCCAACCGTTGATGAGGTCACTGGAGATGGTCTTGGACTTTGCCGTCTTCAAGCCAAGCAAGTCGAGCCCCCGCAATGGGGCCTTGATCAACCAGGAGTCGCCAAAGTCCTTCTTTTCTCCCCTTTCGATGGAGTCAAGGACCGGGCGGACGATGTTGTGTCGGTCCTCAAGTGTCGAAACCCCCAGCTTCTCGAGACTTCCGCCAATAAAGGTGAGATAAGGGGAGACTTGTTCACACATCCAGGCGAAAGAAATCATGGCGATTTCTAAAATCCAATAGGTCAGCAGTTGTCTCAACCGCGCAGGTCATGTTGCGGAACTTACGTTCGAAATCTCCCTTCATGTCGTTGTACATATCATCGCTTCCACCACCGATGTTGATGTGCATGCCCGGGAACCACACCTGTTGCAGGTTGGACTTCTTCTGGGCCCGAGAGTACATTTCGCTGTCAACGTATGCCTCCCACTTCTTCTGTAGATCGCCCTCATTCTCAGAGTTCTGGGACGCCTCGCACCACTGTTGGAAGAGAACCTCGGAACTCCCCTTGGGTTCCTCGACCTTGACTTCACTCTCGAGTGGATAATGCCACAGTGTAGGGGCGAATGGGCCTCTGCGCTCATCCAGAGCCAGGGCGTGGAAAGCATGTTCGACATCTAGAAATACCCGTGTCAGTCAAAAACAGCGGACAAGAAGCTCAACTTGGTCAACACTTACAAGGGCTGAGAGACACGTTGTGGAATCCGGGGTTAAGGCCAAGCCACGACTCAAGGAACTTTGCGTTCCATCTCGTCCAATCCAGGTCTGGAATACCGACACTTCCGACTGTGTCAAAGACGCCGACGACTTTGACTACCCGCGACGACTCGGGGGCTTCGTAATGGGGAGTCTTCAGCCATCGCGTCAGCTTAGGATCGGAGCTCTTGTCCCGGACACCAGTGATCCATTGCCGGTACTCCTTGGACCTCCTGAAGGGGCCAGGACCCTTGTGCTTCTGGTAATCCCCAAACAGATCCGGGAAGTCCTGCAAGTCCTTGGGCTGGATGATACCAATGTCGGTAACCAGCCCCGACACGGCACGAGCTGTATAGGCGCCCCGCGAGAAACCGAAGCAGAAGATCTCATCTCCCAGATTATAGTTGAGCACCAGGAAATTGTAAGCTTCGATGACGTTGCTAACGAAGCCAACGCCGAATCCGCCCTGGCGGTAGTTTTCTCGCGAGCTCAGCTCACCCGTGCCGATACCAGCGTCATAATGCACAATCTGCTCCCAATTCTTACCCTGCTTGTCCTTACCACAGCGGGCAATAGAACGAGCGAGCCTCGTGACGTTGGAAGGGACATTCTTGACGCCCGAGGTGGAAGATTGCCATGTGCCATCACAACAGATGATGAGGCGCTTGGGGGCGGCATGGGTCACGTCGGGGGGTGGGATGAAGCCATCCTCGTTGAAGGTTGGCTCGTTGAAGGTCTTCTCTACGGAAGACTGGGAGCTAGCCATTGTGGGAAGGGTAGAGAGCAATGAGGGAGTTTAAGGACTGGAGATGAAGAGGAGTTTAGGGACTGGAGATGAGGCAACCAGTATGAACAGCTCCTCGATCATCACGACGAACAAGCAGGCCTTTATACGTCGTAGATCCGTAGTACCCTCGCAGCCATCAGACACACATCTACCGGCCCAAGCCCACCCAGTCTCGGTGCTCCCGCCCATTCAGCCAAACCCAGCTAGCCACAGCATGCGCGTTGGTGTCTCACTGGCAACACAATCTAGACCAACCCGCCTGCACGACGCCAACCCTCCCACGGCGGCGAGGCTGCACCAAAACGGGACTATCCAATGGGCCACGCCATGGAACTATCTATCGAATTCACGAAAAGCCTTGGCATTTTCAACGTGAGAAGAAAAAAAAAAGAAAGGAAAGAAAGCCGTTTGTCTCTAGCGCGGTCGTCTAGGACGGGAGCTGAGAAGGACTAGTTAGTTAGGACGGCATTTCTGCCCCAAGGGTTTTGATCAACAGACCCTTTGTCGGGAGGAGATGGCGACGACGCGACGGGCCTATGTACCTAGGTGAGACAATGGCATGTCTTGTGGAAGTTGTGATTCAAGAGTTGAGTTGTTTGTGGCTAGCTGCATCTAAGTACGACGTCGAGAGTGCAGTTCGGCAATCTCGCGATTGGTCCACGGGACGGGAGGACTAGAAGGCCATGCATATCTCACCGGTCCCCGTCCTCCTTGAAGGGAAACTACCCGAGATTCCCCATACGAAAATGGACACTTGCCATGCCGGGGTGAGTTGTTGTCTTGGACGTCGTATGTACTCCGTCCGTATGTACTCTATGTAAACCAGAGAGACGAAGCAAAACGCGCAACTACCTACCCCCCCCTCACTCTAGCGGGCGATCTGTCCCTTTCAGCTCTCCCCCCAGCCCGGCATAACTCGTCTTGGCCTCCAATAGGTCCTGCATACTCCGTACTTCGTTGCTTATCACCTTCAATAGAGAAACAGCCTCTTCTTGGCATCCTCCACCACCCAAGAAAACCCCTCCTTCAGATTCCTCCCCGTCATGGCACTACACGCGATTATGTTCCATCGATGCGTACGTATCGACTCCAGCTCCAGAGCCTGATGATGTCGTATCTCGTTAGCCGTCAAAAAAACCCCTCGTTGACCCCAGATCCTCTGCACTGAGTGACTAGACTTACCGAGAGAATCTCCTGTTCTGTCATGCACCCCTCCACGTCCGTCTTGTTCGCAAATACGAGCAAGCTCGCACCTGAGAGTCGCTGGCGGCACGTCAGCAAATACACCAGAATCTCCCCAGAAACAGCCGTGGACATACCTCCTCTTGTAAAAGCCCCTGCAGTTCCTCCTTGCAGTCCTCAATACGCAGCCGATCCGTCGCGTCGACAACCCAAATCAGCGCGTCCGTCTTCTCAAAGTAGTTTCGCCAATATGACCGCAACGTCTTCTGGCCACCCACATCCCCTATTTTCCGTGTCAGCCCTCCATGTACCTACATCATGGCTTGCCCATTTTCGACTGAGGCCACATACAGATGTTTAACTTGTACCTAGGTAGATCACGACAGACGTTAGCGCAGGTGTGACATTGTGAGCCATGTCTCGCCTACCCCTCATAGTCGATGGTCTTGATGATGAAGCCCAACGTCGGGCTTACCGTGTTCACATCCTCGCCCATGACTTTCTTCACGATGGTTGTCTTGCCCGCGTTATCAAGTCCCCTATTCAACAACGTCAGTCTTTTGAGTCACTCGCAGGGCCGTCCCCAGAGGGCAGACTCACAGCATCAGGATTCGCATCTCCTTATCCTTAAGCCGGGCCTTCCGCAGAATAGACAGCATGTTGGGCTCCTCTAGTCACGGACTGCGAAGTCTTGAGAAAGTTGAAAAGAAATATCTACTATTCGGTCCCGATCTTGTTGTCGCAATTTTGAAGCGAGGTCCGTGGTCTTCAATCAGTGTGCAATGGTAAATTCGGATGCCTACACCCAATCCAACTATCTCAGGTTCCACGTGATGTGAGTGGTCACCACCATGTCTCCTATTGACCTGCTCGACGTCCTGCAGTCGTCCTCTTCATCACAAAGAACGTGATTCCTTCCAACTAATCATCAAAAAATCAGAAATTAATTCCAAAGTTCCTCAGCATCTCCTAGCCGTTCTTTCCAGCAAAATCCCAGTCCTTTTAACCACTCAATCATGTGACCGACATATGCCATCGAGGACATCTGCGAGTTTCGCAATGAAGCTCTCGAATCTCAACCTCATGACGCGTTCTAAGCAACTATTCCGCATCGTCCGTGATCTCGCAGAGAGGACGCGCCTCACGCTCCCAAACGACCAGGTCCAGCCAATCCCCTCCAGTCCCCGGGTTTGCCTTGACGGCTTGCTGAAAGCAAGCGACACGCTTGAACTCGAACTTCTCCAAGAAAGCAGACATCCACTTGAGTCTGGGGTCTCGCTCACCTCCAAAGAAAGCCTGCACGTACACCTTGCCATACTTTCGCTGGTTCTTCGTGGCGGGGTGCTCGTAGATGCGCGCTGGCTCAGCACATTCCCACTTGTAGTCCAGGGGGCTCTGGTGGTAGACGGCGACACATGATAGAATTCTGTCCAAAAGAGCCGAACCCACAAGTTTCTTTCGATGGCTCGGGTGTACCGCGAGCCTGATCTGACCGGTGAATCGGGAGCCAGCACAAGCTGTACCAAGAAAGCCCTGACGTGAGTCCGCGACGAAGGCAAATCCGAGGATCTGGACAGGCCGGGATTGCCTCTGCGCCTGCTTGAACTTCACAAACTCCTGATACTCGTTTTCTGCATCTTTGGGCCACTTCGAACGGTCGAGGAAGTCGTTGGCCGCAGGAACGGCGACAATGAATGGTCGTTTATTGTCGATGCAAGCTTGATACATGCGTCGAACGTCCAACGGACCAACCGGCGACGGCTCGTGAATCTGAGGCTGCTCAGGACTTCGAGCCTCCATGTTGATGATCGATGCGATCCCCATGAGGTCTTCAACCGTCGCCGGCCTCAAGAGACACCGTGCCGACGGCCAGCTCTCCTCCGGGGTCGGGAGCCTTGCCTGTGCGGCCTTCTTCTCTTGTATCCGGGCTCTGCAGCGATCGGCAAGCTTCTGGCGAGTCCGGATTTCCCTGACAATGCAGAGCTCTGAAGTCAAATTGGCCTGACGCCAGTTGAAGTCGCTCACTCCGTGGCCTTGCCTCCCTACTCGGAGCTTGTGAGTCTCGAGGTAAGCGACAGGGCTAAGCAGCCGACCAGTGAATGTGTCGATGTCGCATCTCTGCGAGTAAAAATCTTGAGAGTTGTCGCAAAGAAAATCGGCGGTTGGAAATTGCGGCATCTCGCTGATCCAACTATCAATAGATTGATGAGGTGCAGCCTGGGCAAGCGGCCAGGCCCCTTGCTCTTGAGGACTCGAGCCATCCGGCGATTGCAGAAAGCTGCGGTCCTTCTCCGCGGTAGGAACATCATCTCCCAGCCCACCCAGGTCGCTCACTCTCCAAGACGCTTGGGTTCCCTGGCTCTCAGACTTCGAAGTCAATGCTTGGGCGGCATGAAGGGGAGCCGCCGTTGGCATCCCTTGGTCTGTGGTGCTGGCACCTTTGAGGTCGTCCGTCTGCTTCGAAGGTTCAGAAGTTTGAGTACCGCTCAGGTTCTTCATATACGGCTCCTCCTGTGGAAACCCCTTTGGGCTATCTTCGGCCTCGCAGCTAGTAACCGCGTCCTGCGGATGTGAAGTCTCATCCTGCTCTTGGACCTTCGACCCTTCTTTTGAACCAGCGGACTAGGCTGCATCCACGGAGACGGGGCGAGAGCCCGGCCTTGGCTTCGACTCGAGAGACTGCGAAGGGGAATGCTGGGGGTTTGTGGGCCGCTTAGAGGGGGGGTTTCGGTTCCGGGAGAGCCATTCTTGCATCCCTCGCGAGAGTTCGACGACAGAGTTCCGGGCTTTGGCCAGAGACTTCGTGTCCGATTGGCTGTGGGGGGTCTGTGACATGATGGATACCGGGTTCTCGGGCTGTTGGGTCAGTTGGCGTTGATCCCGAGATCCGAAAAAGGCTATATCTTACTGTGTTCTTGAAGAAAGGGGGCTGCCGGAAACGAGGGTAATGAACACCACAGAAAGCAAGATGCAGAACGCGAGAGACAGGCCAGTCAGGCGAGCGAAATAGCCGCGGCGCTCGCGATAATAAAAGCAGATCTTTCTAGCGAAGAATGCTCTCGGTGATTGTGAGTGGTTCGCGGTTATCTTCGATGTTGGTGTGTTGTGTTGAGTGAGAACAGAGATGCGTTGGCAAAGCGTGATGAGGAAGATAAAGTGGAAGAAGCAAACGCACAAAAAAAATGAAATGAAGATGACAAACGAAAAACAAACCTCATAGCCAAGGCGAATAAACCGCACATCAGGCAGCCAGGCAGCCAGGCACCAGCCAGTGGTTGTCGTCGTTCCTGCCCAACATCGAATCAACGAGAGGAAAACACCAGAATATTAGTACAATCGATATCACAGCTAAACATCTACCGCCAGGCATGACAGTACAAAGGAAATAAATATGAATATTGATCAGTAACGGTGTATATACACCTCCGCTATGCGGCTTGGGTATCGTGCAATGTATGTATCTATCTGCTCAGTAATCAAACTCCCTCAACTTACCCCTTAACACCAATCCCAACCCCCCAAAACGAGTCATCTCCATCTAACTTACTCCTTTTCATCCTCAGGTTTATACATATTCTCCCATGAAGTACCCCGATGCCGAATACGCGTCGGAATCAGAGACGACACATTCGATCCATTGTCCTGATCTGTCGACTGTCCACCAGAGTTGCTCGGGTCGAATGGATGTCGGGGCACGATCGACTCCTGGGAGCGGCGGAATCCTGGATGCGCAGAGTACACACTCGATGGGGCACGCGGCCCAGGTGGAGGCACATAAGTGTGTATAGTGACAGCCTCCCACTCCGATGAGGCGTCGCGCTCATCCACTGGTTGCAGAGGTAGGAGACGAGGAGGAGGCTTGGGAGCTGGAGGAGGCTGACGTTGGAATATCCCACCTCGGGCTCTCAGACGGCTCGAGATGTATTGCCCCTGGGAATCAACAGATGGCAGCGAGTCGGTCTCGTCATCCTCCTGTATCTTCAGAGGCTGCGGGACCGCACTCTGAACTGCGAACTCACTGAGCGCAGGATGCACCTCGCTCAACACAATCTCACGCTCCAACCTTGTCAGTTCTTGGCCATGCATGCAGCCGTCCAACCAGTTCCACGTCTCGAGACCCTCAGGGTTGACTGCCTCCTGCTCATCTTGCTCCTCGCCTAGTTCGCTGGTTGGCTCATCGGGTCGGTTTTCAGCTGGCTCTTCTTGAATTTTGCTCAAACGCCTGCCACTCTGTGCTCCCAATGTGACGGAGCCTTGACCACTTCCTCCAGACTCCTCGTCTGGGAGGTCATTCCCCATCCCATCACTGCTCCGTTGGCGTCGAGAGCCCTTCCTCCCAGCATTCTCCTTTTTGGGCTTCCTATCCACGTGTCGGCGGCGATCTGGCCTCTCAGTCTTGGCGCGGCGTTTGTTGGCCTCTTTCTCCTTTCGACGGTTTCGATCGCGCTTGATGTCTTCAGCTACGACGACAATGTCCTTGGCGAGGGTCTCGCTCGCATCAGCAACAGCCCTGCGACAGTTAGCATCAAAATGCGCAAGCCATGACTCTACCAGACGAAATAACCGCGGCTCTCTACGGTTTCCGCTTGAATGTCCCCCCATCCTTGCCACGAGACTCGCTCGTAGGTCGCTCAACGCCTGGGGCCTACCACCAAACACTGCCAGGATACACGCCTCGCAACCGCTCTGGACTGTCGGGGTGGTACCGCTGGCGCGATCGTAGCCGAAGATGGTGGAGAAGGCATCGACACCTATCCAGAGGCCTGTTACGGCATCCATACGATTGAGCCAAGCAGTGACAGAATCCGGGAAGGTAATCCGTCGGCGCCATCGTCGATACTGATCAACCCGCTTCGTGCATTCAGACGCGATGGTCAGCATCAGACGACGAATTGTTTTGGCGTGAAGACCGCTATGCGCAGCGCAGAGGGGGGCGATGTCATCTGAGGAGCTGAAATGTTGGTCGATCCGCTCTTTAATACGATCAAGAATCTTTGTCGAACGCTGCATCGAGATGTCGATTTTAGCAACACGAGCCTCCTGCTCTTTGAACCACTCGTCTGGGGGGTTCTCCAGGTCAAACGAGCGGTCCATCGATAACAAGCCCGTAAGCTGTTGAAGGGCTTTAGGGGGTATGTCGCGTAGCGACCGGTGGCGTGAGGCTCTCCCCTCACTTGAACGGCGAGGCATGACGATGATAAGATGGCGATGAAATAGCGACTGCCTTTGACTCCACTCCCCGCGGACAGACTCCAGGCGACGTTACCTATGCGATAAATGACCAAGGTGAAGCAAGCCGTTGTCTTGAGCTTGATAGATGCCTGGGGCGGATGATAGTCAAAGATGTTTGCTGGTAATGATGCCAACTTCTGGTGATGAATGGCCCTCTCAATAATTCGCACCAAGCTGTCGTCTCTCAATGGTGACAGCTCTTTATACGTAGCACTCTGCTTTCCTCGTCAAGTGTCGAAGGCACAAAGCCCATATATACCAGAGCCCCAGGATTCACGGACCGAACAAGAAATCTAACCAAGGCAACCCCATCATTCACTAAGCAGGAACGCCTAACCGTGTGAATGGACATAGAGACCATCTCTTTGTTACAGGTTGAGGGACTGCGCCAGAGAAAAGACACTGTTCGACAGCTATGTTCTAGCTATTGTGCAGAGCATTTTGTGAACAATGGGCTTGTTGGGGCATCGAAAAGCGAACCCTGGACACTGTTAGCTCTTCATTTGTTCGCCGGGGGGCTCAAATTGTTCATTCCGCCTACTAACCTAAGACAACGCCCGATGTCAAGGCTACCGCGTCATCTATGGCAGTTGCAGCAAGGTATGAAGAACACAAGCTGGCAGGGAGAGGCGCGCTGTGAAAACCTCCCTAGGTTCGCTCGATTCGCGATAAGCCATCGTTCCTCAAAAATGAAGGAACATATTTCCGATTTTATTTGACGTGACAGGAAAAAGAAAGTTGGACAAATCTAGTTGTCCCGAATGCCGTTTGTAGTCGAGCCCAGCAATTCCACGCCTCACCCAATCCAACAAAGTGAACCCCCTTCCTCCCGTCATAAACTTGTCGCAGAGCGCCATCCCGATCGATGATGATAACTCCGAAAAAACAAATGCGCAGAAAAAGGATGGCGAGGAAAAGCAACAGCTAATGCACTAAGTACATGATAGATGTCGGATGAGCACCAAGCCAGTGTGCCTCCCTCCGAATAGAGGTTCATCCCATCATACGCGCCGTAAGAAATGGAAACTCCGTAGTCATGCTCGTGTCGTCAGTTCGACGTGCCTAGAAAGCCGTCCGTTTGCCCTCCTCAGTAAACACAAGGATTCGGTCTCCGTTGCTGCAATCGCAACCGCTCCAGTCGAATCTTAGCCGCCTCGGTGCCGTCGTCGGGTTGAGCCATTTCTTTGAACCAAGGGTGGTTCAGAGCCTGCTTAGCTGTAATACGTTGCGCGGGGTCGTAGACAAATATCCTCTTAAGCAAATCAAGAAAGTTTTTAAGGAACGGATTGGTGGAGGGAATAATGTCCTATTTCTTGTCAGTCGATTCGTGCTCGTTGGCATCCCAGTGAGGCTGGGCACCCACGTTCAGTTGCTTCATGGCCTTGACAAAACGCCGGGAGCCTCGGGTCGTTTCAGAGGTAGGGTAGTCGAGCTTCAGCCGCTTGAAGTACCTGGAATGATGTCAGTTGCTGACCCTACCAAAAGGCCTAGTTGGGGGAATGCTGACTTGGAAGCGGCGTTGCCTGAACTCCGCGAGGACATCTTGTTGACAGCCTGGACAAGATGAGGGTCCATACGATAACCGACCACTGCCTCCATCATCGCCAAGTGCTCTAGATTGTCATGAGTCTGGAAGAGAGCGTCGCCAGTAAAGAATTCGACCAGGATGCAACCTATGCTCCAGATATCGCATGGGTATGACCATCCGAGGCCGAGAATGATCTCTGGGGCCCGGTAATGGCGGGTAGAGACGACTGAAGAATGATACTCGTCCTGGAAAGTTGCAGATCCAAAATCGATCAGTCGAATTTCAGTGTCTAGGAGAACGCGGCGCTGGGTGGCTTGGCGATTGATGGTTGTCGACGAGGAAGGGATCTTGCGGTTGTAGGTGAAAGTCTGGTAGGAATGGTCACACAGCAAGATGTTTTCCGGTTTTAGGTCTGTGTGGATCAAGTTGAGGTCGTGGAGGACTATCAAACGTCAATGAGCATCGGAGCAGGATATCTATCCGAAGAGAACTTACAAGCAACACTAGTAAAGAGTTGTCGGGCAAAGCTCTGGATCTGGCTGTTAGGAAAGGGGACAAAGCCGTTCCCTTTGAGAAAGTCAAAGACGCTTTGGTCAAGCAAGTCCATGACGATACAAATGTGGCCGCGATAATCGAAGCAATCCCGAAGATGAATGCATCTGTTTCGATTCTCTTCGTCGTTTGCCTTGAGCGTGGCAAGGACTCGGAGTTCGATCCTGGAGGCGTCCCGATACTTTTGGACAGACCGGATGATCTTGACGGCAACAGCCTTGTTGCGTCTTCGGTCACGAGCCTCGACCACCTTTCCAAATGTGCCTTGGCCAAGAAGACGAACAATCTGGTCTGTGTCAAGTCAGCTTCTGATCTGCGTCGGATGTCCGTGGGCAACTGGGACCTACACTTGTCAGTCAACTCGGCGTCGGGAACGACGATGTAGTGACCATCGTCGTCGTCAACCTTGACATTCTTGTTGTAGTGGCGCTATCGGAAGGTTAGTGTGATCAATTTTGCAGTCGGACTCAGGGCAGTGTGGAGAAGTGGCTCACGTCATGGATAACTTGGACGCTGACTTCACCGGCCTTCTTGGGAGGATAAGGCGGAGGCTTGTAGGTGAAGAAGGGGTCACCGAGGCCATCGATATCCCGGCGCTTGGCCTCATTGGCAGCCTGTGCGCGAGTTGTCCGCTTCCGTTTGAGGGGTGCCAGTGAATCATCGTATTGGCCAATCGAGGAAAGAGAAGTTGGTGCGGTAGTGTTGAGGGCAGAACTTGTACGATCACCGCTGGAGATGGATGAGCCGGTGGGGGTCGAGGTTTGCAGCGGCGTGCTATGTTGAGAGCCCAGATACTTGATGTGGTAACCGGCGCCCTGGACAGTGGCGGACTCATCATCTCGTCTCCTCTTCTTGGCCGCCTGGCGAGTGGAGGTGGTGCTACCAGACCCGGCTCCGGAGCCATTCACGATTTTTCGACCCGTGTTGGCCTCGGGCTCCGGGGTATCATCGATGACGATGATTTCCTTTGGGAGGCCGTTTTTATAGAAGTTGTTCCAATCGGGCTCGCGGGAACGGCGACGCTTTCTCGAAGGCTGTTCCGTGTTGACGGCAGGGGGGGCTGGCTCGGGCATGGCAGCCGTCGAATAATTCACGTCGAGACGTGACGAATCTTTGACAGGCAGAGCGGGACGGGCAGCCGAGGAGTGTGCGAGGGTGGTTCCATTCGAAGCCGACGATGAGTATGTGGCCGGTGAGGGCGGCTGGTACGGAAGAGGGAGAAGAGCGGCGTTCGAAGGCGATGAAACTGTAGACACTGGTGGAGGCAAGATTGACTGTGTTGTTGCGGCGGAGCGAAAGCTGGCGCCCGGATTCGGCTGGTACGCTGGGTGATGTGAATGCGTATGTGAATGAGTGTATGAGGTTGGATAATGATGGGGATGGTAGTGAGGAAGAGTGGCCGTGGCCGTGGTAGGAGTCGACATGATGGGGGAGAACCACAGCCGTCCAGGGCCGAAAATGGAAAGAGACGATGAGAAGTGAAGGGAAGGACAAGGTGCGTTTTTCGTATCGAAGGACGTGAGAAGGCCGGGTCGAGTCGATTCCAGTCGAACCGTTTGTCTTCGAGGAGATATCACAAGAGAAGACGAGTGTATCCTGAGGGAGGAGGGAGAGAAGGCGGCGACGGGAGAGAAGAGGCGAAGAGAGAATGGATGGGCTGGGGGTCAGAAGAACCGGGGGCGTCCCCAAGCCGTTTGGTGGTGTTGCTGCGGAGGAGCCCAGAAAAGAACAGTCCCGTCACCCTTTCGTGATAGCCTGGGCAGGGCACAGTGGGCGACAGACGGTGGGAGCGCCCTTCAGTGGGCGGTCGCAAGCCCTAGCGGTGCGAGTACAGGGGGGTTCGTGGTCGGCGGAGAGTTGGTTTCAGTGGGTGGCTGCCCTGTAAGGGTAGGTAACGCAGTGGTGTCGTCGGGGCGGGTCGCGTCTCCCGAGTTGGGGGCGTGTGCGTCGTTTCTGGAGTGGGTAGGACACGAGACGAGGCTCTCACAGGTTGGTAAGGAGAGAAGGAGGAGAATCAAGTTGAAGAAGGAACAAGTTCTGTGCCCTATGCGTATTGAGATAGGGCAAAGAAAAAAAAAGTCAGCACTGATAGCCCAGAGTGTGACTGTTCAAGTTCCGAAATCGTCTCAGCGATGGAGGTTTCTTCCCAAGTTCCAATTCTAGGGGGGGAGGAGGGTCGGCAAAGTGATGCCCGGTTTTCGATCCTTTCATGGAGGCCTGGAAGTGACGATAAAGATCCAGACTGGGGAACCTAATGAAATGGTAGAAACGCCCCGCGACTTCCATGTACTTCTCAGGTCACCTTAAACAATATGGCAACCCCATCCAGGAATGGTACCCGTCCAAATTCATGTTTGTCGGGGCTCCCTTCAAGGTTTTTTCTTGCTGGTTGCGTTTTTGGGGCCAGATCAGACTGGTTTCTAACTAAATCGAAGGTACCTGAAAGTGGCGCCGTGACCGGCTCGCAAGCCCACCTTTGCCGTCCGTACCTACCTGCTTGTACTCCGTACCCTCACAAAAATAACAACATGACTGGAGGCCAACATTTTCGTTATCGGGAATGCCTTGAAGCCCGGCTTATTCAGGGTTTCTTGGCCGCGGTCCGGCCAGCGGCTTGGTTCCCTCGTGTGGAGAGCGCCTGCGAGCTCCATGGCCCAGCCGCGGCCAGATTGGATCGTGCTTAGAAACGGGCATTGGGGCAGTCACGACAGCCCCCAAGGTTTCCGCTACTCGACGGGAGGGTACATGAAAAAGTGACAATAAACGATTTGAAAATTCCAGATGCCAGTGAAAAAGGGGTAACGCTGCTTCCCATAGTTACCTGCCTACCTATGTCGAAAACAAAAATGACGCTTCTGATTCAGTGATTAGGGGAGTGACCTGAGGCAGACAAGGCCTGTTCCGTGTCGGAAAAAGCGAGCAGAAACCGAACTGGCCTGAGGAAAGAGATGGTGTTGGAGGAGCCTGCCTCGAAGGATGGATGGATACACCACGGAGTGTTACCGAAAAGACTGAGAACCCAGAAGTACCGATCCAGGTCACCGAGGGCAAGATCTGCCGATGTTGCCTCTTCGCAGGTACTTCTGCTTGGTCATCGGAGAAGTACCTCCCTGTGATGCTCATTGCCTGCCACCGGAAGGCAATGTTGCGCTGGGACCACCATCTGGGCCTTCTCACGCTCCTCCAGAGATCGCTTCCCAATCAGCCCCTCAAGCCCCTGTTTGCTTCTGTTAGCTCAGGACTGCTCTTCTTTTGCCCACCACACCCGAGAACAGATCCCGGAGGGCTCGTTTTCGGTTCTCTCAACCGCCAACGGCCAGCCGAGAGCCAGTAACAACTCGACTGAGCGGCGAGGGAAGAACGTAACCCACCAGCAGGCCAAGGTGTACCCAGCTAACAGCAGTAGAATAAGGTACCCTTATTTGATGGATTTTCCCGTCCATCCCCCGTCATCCCCTTGCCAACTAACGGGTTCCGAGCAAGAGATCTTAGACCATTTTCTCCGAACTGAGAACCCTCTACCGTCTTCAAAGAGAAATGTGGATGTGATGCGCAGGAAATTAAACGTTCGCAGAGCATGACGATGACAATCGAGATACCTACCTCACTCTCAGGCCCTCTCAGGCCCGAGCAAAGACGCTCCAGTCGGGTTGAACAAAAACGTCGTCGATTTCCGAGTCGCGCGAGTGCGTAATACAGTATGTACACCACAATACGCGAATGCACGCACGGCTAGTGAAGCAAAGCAAGCACCTCCAAAGTGCGTCCAGGGCCTCCAATGTGGAGCGGCTGCTTGCGCTGGCCGCTGCGGTTCCGGCAAGCCTCCTACTCCGTCACTCTCGTGGCCACCAGATGCCATCCTTCGTGTCCCTTTGACGAGTCCGTTGAAGCCTTCACGCCATGGGAAATGCGGCGGCCAACAGGATACACAACTTCCATACCTACCTTTTGTCCGCTGATATTCGTCCTTTGACCTTCTTCACGCTCTGAAAACAGACTTTGCGCTTTCTGTCATCTCTTTATGTCGTCTCGGGGGAGTCCACCCATTCAACAAGCCAAATCTGGCAGTCTGCTCACGCCGGTGACAATTGGTGGAACTCCCAGCCAACCCTCGACCCTCGCTGAACCCCGTGCTTTGTCCACCAGGTCACTCGCTGCGCTGCCCACGGCACAGCCGACTCTGTCTCTCTCGCGGCAGAGGGTATGAAGGGGAATTCTCCAAAAAGCGAACTGGGTTTCATAAGATCCAACGAATACAGGCCTCGTTTGCCATAGGGGTTCGGTGCGGATACTGTGCCTACAATCACATCTACCCATGACGCCAATGGTCTCCAATCCAGAAGTGTGACAGCCCCAAGCCTTCGGAGAGCCCACACAGGCCCGTATCTCGTTGCTCCGGGTCCATTGACCGTTCCAGTTCAGAGCCTCTTTCATCACCCACCAAGAAGGTTGTGTTTGTGCCGGCCTGTGCTGGCCCAATGTCTTGGGTTTGATGACAGGCCCAGGCAACACCCAACCACACAAAACCTCAGACAGCACTCGTCACGGCCACGGTTTGAAGGCTCCACCGTCATAGGTGTCACTCCTTCGGCATTCAAAAGACTCTCGTTGAGAATGAACTGGAGTCAGGCTATGATCTCCAAGGGACATCAACTCGGCGTTGATGGCCGAAGTCGAATCTCGCGCTCACGCATCACACTTGTGCAGGCCCACATGCACCCTTACGCCCGTCCCGGTCCCCAGACACAGGGTACAGGCGGAGTTGTGACAGGCACCCCTGCCTCCTGGCTTTGGCCCTATTGTCCCCAGCTTCTGTTCGCCATTCTTCACCTGCCTCGATGGGCCTCGGCCGCCAGCACGTCCTTCCATCGCATCTCCAACCAACGGCCCAATTCCACGGGCCCAGAATCTTCACGGGTCACAAAGGAGAGAAAGCGATAGACCCCGTCCAGCCTCAACAACGCGTATTAACGAGGTCAGGGGACTTTGATGCACACTGTAACCACCCGCGAACAACAACAAGTCTCCTCCCCTCCCGTTGCCTTGCGCCAATCCGCCTTCAACGTCCTCCTCCCCCCTCTCCACCCGTAGCGCCGGGCGATGGGTCCTCTGACCCTTGACTCTCTTTGGCTGGTTGGCAAAGCACACGGGCTTGTCGAATCTGCCCTTTCGTCACACCTGCCCACTTCGTCTCAACTGCTCGCCGTTTGAAGGGACTGTTCGTTGCATCCATGTCTTCAGTTGTTGGGCAAGCTTCCCCGCCCTTGCGAGTATCAACCCCACTGCCGACTGGGCTTTATGTCACCCTCAAATCGCGCTCCCGTTCAATGGCTCGATGAATGGGCCGTGGACATGTCAACACCGTCTCTCCGTACTTGTTGTTCTCCGCGCATGTCTTCTTTGGATAGCGAGCTCAGATCCGTTTAGGCCATCGACAGCCACATCGCCCCACGACCCCCAACCATGAGCAAGTTGACAACTGCCACATCAGTCTCAAGTCACCCCTCCGGGCCTCCTACGCAGTAGACCAGGCTCTCGACGTGCCAAAAAGCCCCAAGTCGAAGTCGGCACGACATCACTGTCACCTGTTTAGCCTTGTCTTGTTGACTCCCCTACAGGCCATCTTGTACAGTGCCCCCGCCACCAAGTTGTCACCGCTGTGGTGCTCGGGGCCATTGACGTTCCACCGGGTTGTTGTCCGGTCTGAATTAGCCCTGCCGATCTGGGTGGCAACGACAACGATCCGACCTCTTTCCTTGCCAGTGGGAAAACGTGGTCGTCCCAGGTGAGGCACAAGCACGTACTTGCCCTCTAAGTACCTGGAGCCGTATGAAGGAATGCTGTAATAGGGAGTCGTATGTCTCTCTTCTGGCTTCACCCGCATGGAGTACTTGCGGAGTTTACAACACGGGGCTGCTCGTCGCAACATTACCACCATGCAACCCAACGGCCTAGGGTTTTCCGACATGTCGCTGTCTGTGCTGCACGGCGTTCCCATCACCGCTGCTAACTTGCAATGTCGTCCTCAACCAAGTCACGTGCGGGTAGTCTTGGTTAGGCGCCCGAAAGATCACCGTCATGATTATATTCATGATGAGCAAGACGGATAAGTCTGCATGATTCCAACTCTATCGAGGCGAGGCTCTCGACCATACACTGTAGCCCGTTCTTCCACGTCTTTCTCATCTTTCTCGTCTTTGTTGCTTCTAACACGCTCTCGCAAGTATAATGCTCCGTGTCTTTGCCTTGAACGCCTCAAATATGCGTAAAATCTCCTTCTCTAGTTCTAGATGCGTCCCTCCTCTCTTCCCAGGCGTTTCTTGTTGTTCTATCGCAAGGTAAAAGCAAACGGCATCATCAAACACCATTTAACACGATTCTGTCATGGTTAACACAACGCCTCCTCCACGCTTCAGGTACCCTGGACACTCGCGATGGAGCATCATGGAAGCATTCCGCTTACAAACCACGGTTGAACACAACCTTGCCGTTCTTGCCCCCCTTACCGTGGAACTCCGGCTCCAGGCTCTCGGCGCTGATCTCCTGCTTCTGAGGGAAGATGCCCAGGGCAAAAGGCAGCACGGCAAAGGACGTCACGGCGATGAGACCGAGGTTGATGGTGATAGGGATAGTCTTGGCCAAGCCGGGGCGCGCCTTTACCCACTCCTTCTGCATCAGGTTCTTATACCACGCCTGCTTTTGCTCGATGTGGTACAGAACCATGGGAGGGATCACCATGATCGGGGCACCAGTCAACACACGGCTCGCGGCGGTCTCGTACACGGCGATCTTGGCCGCAGTATGGCTCTTGCCCAGCGACTCGACATCGCGCTCCGACTTTCCCTCGGCCTTGAGGCGGGCCTTGTCCTCGTCCGAAAGCACGGGTCGCACGTCGATACCCTTTGTGATCTCGTCGCGGCGCATGAGGTAGGTGTTGAGGCCACCAGCGGAGGCGACGGCGGCGAAGGGAATCAGGCGGCTGAGGATATTTCGCGCGGAAGGGGAGACGTTAAGGCGCGGGACAATGGCGTTGAGGCCCAGAGCGACGGAGACGGAGGCGCTGACAGCGAAGAAGTAGGACTTTACGAGAGCGGCGGTCGTCATCGGGGAGGACTTGTTGGCGTTGGCGCTATTGATAGCCACGTTCAGGGACTGATTGGCGACTTGCCAACCCACGATGCCTGCCGTCCCCAGGCCGGGCTGGAGCATGCCCGCAGTGACAATCAGGTTGGTCAGGACGTAGGAGGACATTCGGAAGGGGAGGAAGACCGGTTCGCCCGTGTCTGCAATTCTACCAGTTAACCCCCCGCTTGTTGGTGTTGCTATGACTCTGTTGGGCGCATACCAGGGTGAAGCGTCGCATCAACGAGCTTCTTAGCTTTCCAGAGATCCAGCGTCATATGCTCGATCTTGCCAGTCTTGTATTCCGAGACCAATTGCTTGGCCGTTTCGAGTCCTGTCGCGCCGGCGAAGAGGGTCCTGTGATGATGGCCCTAGTTAGGAAACCCTAAGGTCGTTCAACATCTACGGCCTCTTGGGAACGACTCACCTCGGGTCTGTGAGGCCAAAGGCATGTTTCACCCGTCCCATGTATGTATCCAGGTCAAACTGCGACGCAGGAAGCTCCCGCGAGCCGGGTAAGGAAGACGACATGCTTGATTGTTGGTCGAACCGGTGCCCGTTTTCTCAAGACCGCTCCAAGATTGAGAAAAGAGAGAAAGAAGGAGCGGAAGAGAGGGCGTCGCAGAAAGAGGGGAAGGGTATTCCGACGAGCGGTCGACAGAGGGCGCACAAAGGCAGAGTCGGCGTCTTTTTTTCCTGCTGAGAAACCGGACGGCAGTGACTAGCTAGTTGGGAGTCACTTGTGCCGCGAAAAAAAGAGGCGATGATAAGCGCGTCCCGCTTTCGGCGGCGGCGGTTGGCGAGATATGAGCGGGACGGGGGGGTAAAGGGATAAGCTAGTGCATGGTCGGAGGGGCAGCCGGCAGCGCACGAGTACCGGCGAGAACAACGTGGGGTTTTTGCCGGAGGGGGGCGGACCGGTGGTTGTCTTGAGATATCACAACATGTCGGGAGGTGTCCCGAAGAATTTGGAGGTTGAGGTGAGTGTTTGGGATGAGGGAGAGAAAGAAAGAGGCCATGCGTTATCGGGGGAGGTACCTAGGTACCTAGGTCGGTAAGGTAAGGTTTGATGTACCCCAGATTCCCCACGTGGGGGGGTTTCTTGAAAAAATATCTGTGAGGGTAAAGGAAGGTGCGAAAAACTCGTGATGTGAGCTCAACACCACAACTTTCATGATGATGGGGTAATACCGAGAGAAGAAGGGAAATGGTGTAGGCGATTGGGCACAACCACGATTGGAATTGGATGCAAAGAATAAAAAAAGAAAAGTGCGACCACGCCAGGATTCGAACCTATTAATACTGTAAGTATGTGTGTTGTAGACGAAGCTCTTGAAGCTTTGTGGTACTAACCTGGAATCTCTAGAGGATTGATACTCAAGAACCGAAATCTAGCGCCTTAGCCATTAGGCCACGCGGCCGATGGAAAATTGGCGAGATATTTCCACCTATGCACCTCACGCGAGAGAAGCTTAGTCAACAACCCACACCAAGGTACCCTCTTCTGTGTGGGGACAAGTTGATGCAGGTTGAGTTATCGTGACCAACGGGATGCCCTCCGATGGGATTTGAGGTGGGCACGACATTAGATGCCGATATGGTGAGGGGAGGGAGTTGTGTTGATGTAGGTGTTGATGTGAACAGAATATGGAGGGGAGTAAAGGGGGAAAACCTTAGTACCTTACTTGAGGATGAAGCTGAGGTCTCGTAGTTTCCATCATCAGATAACTGACTCTCCTCAATACTGACACCAGCGACAGTGAGACCGAATCCCCAACTCTGGCTTATAAGCTCAACCCCGGAACATCCTACCTTCAACCGACTCGGATCGGGACGATTACCGGCGGATCGGCCCGGCATAGGACTCCCGTCAACCAACCCTGCTCCCGGGTCTCTCTGAAGCCTCATACTACTTATCGGAAGGGAGCTATCAGGGGAGTTGGATCTTGGTACCTACTCCCTAAGTTGCCAGTACCGGTCTAGTCTGCTCCGTATATTGCACAGAGATGCATAATCCTAGGCTGAGTCTTCAACACCCCTTGAGCACTCGACAACAACATTCTTCTCCGGGTAGTTTGCAAAAAGAATTCAGGGATTTTACCATATCTGGTCAGAGTAGTTGCGATTTTCATACAAGAGTGACGCTGTTATGCCAGTGACGCTGATGCTTCCCAAAAACACAACCTGTCTATCATACAACATCTACACCATCCATCCATCCATCCATCATCACTTCTCCGCCGCCTCCACCAACATCTGCGCAATCGCCGGCTGAAACGCCGCTGCCTTCTTAAAGTCACCCAACCTCACCCTCATCTGATCAAACGCCATGAGCACCTTACCCGGCTCCCCGACATCATCCCTCTTCAACGAATCCGACTTGACGTAGCGCTGCGAAAAGTGCGTCAGCAGCGTCCGCCTCGCGTTCATCTTGCGCGCGACGCCCAGCGCCTCCCCCATGGTAGAGTGCTTCTTCTTCTTGGCGTGCGCGACCATGTCGTCGTCAAAGGTGCACTCGTGGACGAGCAGGTGGGTGCCCTCGCACTCGCGCGCAAAGTCGTCCGAGGGTCGACAGTCGCCGGAGTATGCGATGCGGAGGCCGGATGTGAGCTCGAGCTCGGTGGCGAAGGAGAGCCAGCAGTGGGGCACGGGGATGCGCTTGATGGAGAGGAGGCCGAAGTTCTCGTCGCCGAGGTCCTCGCTGGTCGTGTTGAGCTTCTCTTTGTCGGGGAAGCAGCTCACGAAGCGGAGGCGGTGGAAGCCAAAGTCTTCGACCTGGGAGAGCTCTTCGAGGACGCCTCGGTACCGCCAGACGCAGGAGATGGCCAGCTTGGCGTTTCCGTCGTTCATGGTGTGTTCGTACCAAGCCTTGGTGAAGCTGGGCACACCGAGGTGGTGGTCGGCGTGTAAGTGGCTAATCACAATACACTTCATGTCTCGCAAGATGTTACCCGTCTCCTCTTCTCCAAACAGACGGCGGATCTGACCAAGTGTGCCCTCTCCACAATCCAATAGATAGTTTCCAATACCAGGCACCCGAATCAGCGTCGCCGACACATTGCGATACTTTCCAGGGATTGACGACCCGGTTCCGAGGGGGATGATCTCTGCATCCCGACTGGGTATATCATTCTCACTCTCCTCTAGCTGCCGCAGGAACTCAGGATCGGAAACTTGCTCCTGAGCCTTGCTGGCAACCTCTAGAATCTCCTTACTCACGTCGTTGGCTGCCTCTAATAGATTAGGGAAAGTAGGTATTGCCCTCGCATCGAAGCGGAGCCGGGGCATCAGGACAGTCTTGCTGCCTATCCGGCCAACCTCGACTTGCTTCCCAGGGGGCAGAGATCCTGTAATGGCGTTGTCGAACTTGAGCAAGTTGAATCTCTCGGGGTCGACGCGCCGGAGCTTTGTTTGCAGCTCTCCCGTCCCGGAGAGTGCGATCGTGTTGGGACATGTGTCAGGGGCACAAAAGACGTGCTGAATATCGGGGTGGCTCTGCACGAACTGCTGGATTCGGGCGTCCTGAGCCATCCCAGGGCCCAAGATCCAGTAGATGGTGACAATGTGCGACATCAACCCTGAATTCGCCCACTCGGGCCTCTCCATAAAGGAGTCCAAGAAGTCACGGGATTCTATATCGGCGACGATAAATCCTTTGCCTGGTTGAGTTTCACCCAGCACCATTCCAGGAGTCACGGTTGTGCCGTCCTTCCCGGGAACATTCTGACCAGCCGTCAAGTGCTTGAAGTCTCGTGTTTCCACGCCGAGTTCCTTGGCTTTGACGGGGTTGAACTTGCCACGGCGTTCCTGGCACTTGACGATGTAGCACATCGAGGACTGGCTGTAACTGGTTGGAGGCAGGGGTCGATGTGTGAGATTGACAGCAACGGGCTGGTGCTCGACAACGTCATCCTTGCCAGGGACCGCATAGAAGATGGTTTCCGGATCGATAGAATCGGCCTCGGGGCCCGTGATGGGGCCCTTGTATAGCTTCAAGGTGTTTTCGTCCATAACAAAGAGAGTGTCGGTTGGCTTGACCTCGCCGAGTTTCTTGGGGAGCAGAATGCCGTTTCCTTTGAGCTGTCCGTTGAACATTGTCTTTTCGACAACAGCTGAAGCGTACTCTGGGTCCGACACGGTGGTGGGCTCCTTGAGCCTCTCCTCGAGAGACAGGATTCCATCTGGTTGATCAGGGCTCGAGCAAGAGTGCCGTCGCTTCTGTGGGCTGCTCGAACGCGCTCTCCGGACCGGGACTTTCCACACGCGGATGGCTTCGTCCTGCCAGTGTGGCTCAATATTTCCCGTTACCTCAGCTTGCGAATTTTCCCTGTGCTCGAACGTGGCCACTGACACGGGCTGTCGAAGGATCACAGGACGAAGAGTCGCAAGCATGTGACATAGATTCTCGCCGCCATGAACTCCAATGAACTCCTGACCGTATTCCACTAGTCTCTTGCCCTTCTCTTTCCTCTCCGCGTTGATGATGTCGATTTGTTCCCTGCTCGACTCGAGCGCTCCGCCGACAGTCAGGACATATCCGAAGAGTCCACCGATCTGGTCCCAGGAGACACTACCGCTCAGAAAGACTTGCTTCGTACCTCCCATACCAAGTCGCCTGCTGTTGAAGGCTCGCTGCGTGCCCTCGGCGAGTCGGCCGAAGACGTAGGAGTACTTCTCATTGTGAACGAACAAGCAGGTACCGGGTGTGTCCACGGTGGGCGCAGACGCAAGTTCCACAGAGGTAGTCATTGGATCAAAAATGGTGAATCCGTCGGCTCGGGGGTAGATAAATCGGGGTCTAAACTCTGTAGGTCGCGATGGCGATACGGCGTTCGAGGTTCGTTTCGGGGTTCGTTTCGAAGGGCTATTGGATCGAAGAAACGTTCGAGATTTTGTATTGGGTAGCGCTTTGTTCGACGAGATAGATCTCCTTTGGGATGTCGCAAAGAGAATTGAAGAGCGGCTAGGCGACTGAAATAAATAAACGAGCCTCCGACAGCCGCATCTTTCCATAAAGAGTAGACTGGGAGAAGAAAGGAAGGGTGAGAGAGTGAGACGGGCTACCGTAGCGTGGTTGTCTGGGTTTGCAGTAGCATAGCGCTTTCTTGTCTGCCTTGTCCACCCCCACATTCAACTTTTTTTCTGGTGTTGAAGCGGCGGCGAATGACTCCCCGGCGGCGGGCGGCGCGGGTTGGCGCGCTAAAGCATGTGAGATGGGATGTGCGTCATGGGGTATGTCAGATAAGCGCGCGATAGGTAGCCAGTGAGCGAACTAGGTACCTACCCTGGAGGCCCAACTCTTTGCTGACGTTTTAGTATCTATGCGGTAAGGGTAATGCGGTGAGGGTACAGGGGGTTGTATGATGGAAATAAAAAAAGGCTGGAGACTTTGTCGCACAGGTTTCGCTGTATCAATGAGTCAAGGTGGTCTCATGGTATAAACTTGGAGTCACCGGGGTTGTTGTTGACCGCATGATTGGTCTCCGTTGTAAGTATCCCGGGGACAACTCAGCCCTATAGATCGTGTGCCTGACAACGGATGAAAAATTAGGAAATACGCCAAAGACATTGATGCCAGTGTACCATTGATTGCCAACCTACTCCCATAGGCGATCCCTAGTGTGTTTCCCATGGACTATGTATTTTTGGGATATCTTAGTCGTCCCTTGGGCATATCTCCCTTCTTGTATCGCATCTACCCCGCTACCCCTCACTCCCTTCTCCAACCTCGACAACCCTCATTGCTGAACAAGACCTGACAAATAACCTAGACTAGATACCAAGCACCCAAAGAGAAACGAGAATTGAGGCTTTTTTCCTTCACCCAAAAAGAATAGCAAAAACCAATTCAAAGCGAATATGGTTTGCCTATCATTCCCCCAAAATATATTATCATGACTTTTTTTTACCGAATGTAATGCCGTGCGATATCGGATCTAACCACCCGAGGAAATATCATCATGGGTCCCTTCACCTAATATTTCACCGTTTCGCGCAATATTACACCGCTGCTGCCTCTCTCCACCACAGATTGCGCTGATAAATCAACCCATTTACCTAAAACCTACCCTAGTGTCCAAAACATATCTTCCGTTAACCTAGTACTTACATGTTCCTTCCTTACGTGAGGCGGCATCCGTCATCTTCCTCCTCCTTCATCACCCTTGTCACAAGTCGTCTCGTCCTCACCACCGTCGTTCGACGACACTTCACCACTTCAACCTTCACAATGGCCGACAATATGAAGCGCAACCCCCACCCGGACTTCAAAACCGTCGAGGCATCCCGTCCTGACTGGGATAGTTCCTCCAGCTTCAGCTACACCAAGACCCCTGCGCCAGGCTGGTCCTTTGGCTCCGGCGCAAACCAGCTGCACACCAATGGCGACGACAACACCAAGGCCCACGTCGCCATTGACCCTCACGAGGCCGGTCGCAACCCCGGCTTCAACTACAAGCTCCTCATCTCTGCCATCATCCCCCGCCCTATCGCCTTCATCAGCACGCTCTCCCCCGACGGCACCACCACCAACCTCGCGCCCTTCAGCTACTTCAACATGGTGAACCACGACCCCCCGCTGTTCGTCGTCGGAATCGCCAGCGGCCTAGATCGCGCCAAGGACACGCTCCGCAACATTTCCTCCTCGGGTGAGTGCGTCATCAACATCATCTCGGAGCCCTTCGTCGAGGCCGCCAACTCCTGCTCCGCCAACGCGCCCTACGGTGTTTCCGAGTGGGGCATTTCCGGCCTGACTGCCGCCTATGACTGCGAGACGGTCAAGTGCGCGCGAGTGAAGGAGGCCGTGGTGAGTGTGGAGGCGAAGCTAGATACGCTGAAGGAGTATGACAGCCGGGCGCGACCGGGGAATAAGTCAGGGACGGTGGTGATTCTCGAGGGGACGAGGTTCTGGGTCAGGGAGGATGCGCTGAATGAGGATAAGAACTTGGTCGATCCCGCAGTTCTGAAGCCCGTGAGTCGGTTGGGAGGTATCACATATGCCCGGACGACGCAGGGTTATGAGCTCCCTAGACAAGATTTTGACAAGGACGTGGGTGGCTTGGAGGGCATCCAGAAGATCAAAGAGAAAGCCGAAAACAAGGAATAGACGACTTATGAAAGAGAGAAGGTTTGACGTATCTTACAACAATCAGATAGAATATGTAGACATAGACAAAATGGTGGCTCACAAAAAAGCTCAATTCAAAAGCCATAGTCAAACCTCGTAACCTGCCGAATGGCGACATCTTTCCCAACCAAATCATTCAAACCGCCAGCCACTTTCAAAACGTCCCAGTCATAAAAAGGGATATCTCAAGAACTAAATAAGTCATCAAAAACACATAACCTCATGTATGTAACCTGAAACCATGACAACCCCCAAATGTACAGAAGTAGGCCAAATGGCCGTAGCTCAGAAACCGGACCTATAAAACGAGCCTATACAGAGCCCCAAGCTAAGTAAAAAAGATGCAAAAAAGACCAGACAAAGAGAGACAAGGGATGAGAAATTGAATCAGAGGAAGAAGCTCTGCCCTGGCTTCGATATGATAAACTCGCAACCCAGTTGCACTTCCTTGTCGTGTTCTTGTAGCTGCTGCAAGATTGTCTCCCCCACGTCAGGTCCGTCGCATAGTTTGTCCTTGACGTGGATGATGACGATCTTCAGCCCCTCGAGCGACCGCCTCGACACCGGTGCGGAGGTGAAGGACTCGGCTTCCCTGAGTGAGAGCTCGGCTGTCGGGGTGGCCAGGTGCGGTGTGGGCGGCGTCTCGGGGCCGGGGTACACTGGCTCGACTGACCCTGCCTTCATAGTCTTTGGCGATACGGGGTCATCGAGCGGGAGGCTTGGGAAAGAGGGAATTCGGCGCGGGGGTTCGTCTGTACTGCCCATACGTTTCCGTTTCTTAGAGTCAAGAGCGCGCATCCTGCGGGCGACATCGACCTCAGCAGCGAGCGCGCGGAGTTCCTCGATGACGAAGACGGGCTTGAGGTGTCCAAAGAGGCGGTCGTTGCACTGCGAGTCGTCATAGCTGCACTCGATCAAAATGGCCCGTAAGTTGCCCGAAGCAATCTTGGGGGCGGCCTCTTGCCAGATTTGTTGGTTACGCGGAGTCAACGAGATGGTGTCTGGCTCGACGTCGCCAAAGATGAGGACCTCGCGGTGTGTGTCGTGATCCTGGATGAAGTAGGCGCTGGAATCGTAGACGCAAATCTTCTCCTGCGGTTCTGCTTGAGGGGATCCGGGGCCAAAGGTGGCTTGACTGAGGAGGCTTGCCGTCCTGGGCTGAGAGCCAGGATGGCCATAGATCTCGCGTCTAGGTAGTAGAAGCGGCATGGCAGCGTCATGACTGCCGAAACGGGTGGATGCACTTGAAGCTGAGCCCCGGTGTGCGTGTTTCTCAATGCAGTGGCCGTGGCTGACACTCCAGATCTTGACAAGTAACCCATCGGCAACCTCCGTATAACCCCTTCCTTCGCCTTCGCCAAGAGCTGGGCTTCCACCCTCGACCAACCTTAAGTAGGTCACGAGACCAGCACCGTTGTTCTCATCACTGAGATTGGGCCAAATGACGTTGTTGAAGATGTGAGTCTTGAGGGCCTGGATAGTACTTGGGAGAGCAGCTAGCGTTTTCGGGCGGGTGCCGGGGAGGCCAGCGGTGTTGACGACGAAGCCGGAGATGTGATCGAGATGAGGATGTGTGATGAGATAGGTGTCGACGAGTGATCGAGTAATGTGAGCGGCATTTGCGGAAGGTGAGGCATAAGGAAGAGAAAGACCTGCAAAGGGACCAGAAGTGAGAGTGAAAGGAGGAGAAGGGGTTGGTGATGGGATGGACTCCTCGATGATGCGAGTGATGGAGGATAGATGGACACCGGCGTCAACGGCGACGACGGAGCCACGATGCCATTCTTGGGCGATGGAACGGACGAGAAAAGCGGTAGTATTTGATTCCATGGGCCCACCCCCTGATCCCTATAAGTTTCGATCGTTAGTTGATAATGTTTTGTTGTTGGGGTGTGCGTGCCCATGTTATAGGTATCAAGACAAGTCCTCTCCATCCCTGACTGCATGCATCGATGCTGTTTGGGACTCAGACTGAAGGTGTGGTGATGATGGAATACTGTGAGATAAAAAAAAAGACATTGCCGAGCGGTGCGGTATCGATCGTTTCTCTCATTTGCCTTGCATCCAGCATCATCTCACGATCCATGTCTTGGACGCCGCATGACGGAACCGAGGGGGGATGGATACATGCGACAAGCCACAAGACGAACACCAGAAGCAGATAAAGAACCTCGACCTAAAGAAAAAAAAAACGATTCAAAATAAAATTAGAACAAGAAAAAAACTTACCAGGATAATCACCTGCAGTGCAGGCTTTGTTTGATCCTCTGTCATCCCCATAGTTGAAGCTCTTTCAAAGCTGTGAGTTGCACGGATGACAGTTGACGGGTTTCTTTGACGGTTGAGAGAAGGTGGTTGCTGCCCCACCTGAGACAGACAAACAATGGCTGGAAACAGCAGGTACTTCCTGTATGTACCCCCGTACCGGAAGGAAGCCCACTCACACCTTCCAGATTCCGTCGGTGTCCGCTACAATGCACTGGAGACCTTTTCGGAGCCGGATTGTAGATGGAGACCCGTCGATCGGGGAACGGGGTGTGTCACCAGTTAACGTCGGAGGAGGATTCTAGGGAGAAAAGGGGGCGTTCTTCCTTTCTTCCCGTTTCGTTTTTTTCTCCGAAAAAACAGGGGTTCTTTGAAGGTTCTCGTTGGAGCTTTTCGTAATTTTTCCGAAGGTGTGTGGAAGCGTTTAATAGCTGTCCCGGCCTTGGCTAATAGAATCCCGTCTTTGTCCAACGTTAGAGTCGATACCGATGGAACGGCTTCCCATGGAACCCAGCTCGGTGGGGTAGGTAACAAACCTTGGAACCTTGGCACGTGATCACCGCGAAAAGGAGCTCTGAGACGCCAGAAATGCGCCGATGGGTTTCGCTCTCGCCGAGGACCGCGTTTGAGCCCTGCGACGATCCGCTTCCTGGGTGAGGGGGAGGGGGGTCTGTGCAGCTGGGACTGCGGGAACCAGAAGAAGGAAGAGCTTAAATAATGAGGAAAATAAAAAGGTGCAGTATTGAAGGGGGCGTTGGTTGCTATGGCGCTCGATGAGGATGCGGCGTCGGGTTTGGCCACTTGGTTCGTTGGGAGAGCTTCGTGAAGCTTGGGGGAGCTAGCGAGGGGGGGGGAGAAGGGAACGGACGCGCGATCGGGGTGCTTCCGATACTTAGTTTCGGACGGGAGAGAGCCAGGACCACTTGAATCTTGATCTAGATAATGATTTAAGATAGAAGAGAGAGAGAGAGAGATGAGTAAAAAAAAGTGATCGAGGGAGGAATTGTTGAGAACCAAAGACTCTCTCGTCTGAAGCTGGGAAGATGAGGTGGTTATAGATAAAAGCTGAGCAAGGGAACCAAGTCCAAAATCGTAAGCTGTCGTTGAGCAAGCTTGCAAACACACAAGGTTAAAGCAAGTTCCAAAATCCTAGGGGATACCAGCTTCTTTTGAACTAGTTCATCGATCTCTCTTTATCCTGTCTGTGTTCCTGGCCCTTTTCTGGCCCCTTCATAGGTATCCTCGCACTTCGCCGATGCAAGGCTATGTACTACCAATACGTACCTACCTCTCACCTCTGCCCTGCCCGCCCGGGTTGTCTCTCTCCCACATCCTCATCACCTGCAGAAACAGCTCTACCGAGACACACCTCCCACATCAACCCACCACAACTGCCTACTCCCCCCCCCCAAAAACGCGCCGGGATCACCACATTGCCCGAGCCCCTGCCCGCCCCCAGGCCTCAGCTCCCAGGCCGCAGAGCTGTCCTAGCGGGGGAGAGGGGGGGGGGTCCCCCTCGCACGGAAGACGAGCCTCTCTGTTCTGTTCTGCCTCCCTGACCTTCACCCCCGGCCACTTAGCGCCGTGTGCGCCCCATGCCACGACCGCCCGCTTCGGCGTTGCCGGTGCCGCCTCTGCGCTTGAACGGGGAAACGAACGTCTCTCGAGGACAAGCATTCCAATGAGGAAGTCGATTTTCCCGCCTGAGGAGAGACAGGTCTCTCTCTGCAGGATCACTTGCGAGGATACGTCAGAGCTAGTTCTGGTCCACTTTTCGTCCCAAGCAAGCAACGTCTGGGTTGAGCTTGGGTTGAAGGTTACGGACGGAGCTTTGAAGGGGGGGGGGGGGGGGCGGGGG